>JAPDEL010000140.1:0-53794 GCA_027569095.1 Aspergillus conjunctus
TTCGATCTAAAAGACGCGATTTTGGTGGCATGGTGGTTGTTTGAATAGATACGCGGTGTACGCGCGATCATTGTTTGAAGAGGTGGGCGGTTCGGTCGGGTGGGCGGTTCGGTTGGGAATTACGTTAGTTAACTCCCCCTCTTAGTAAGAAAAGTAACCAACCATTGAGCCAATTCGCCCAGACTAAAAAACCCTGAACCCGAACTAAAAATCTCTCTCATTCCCAACTCTAAAGCCCAAACAATCCAGTCCCAAGCAAGAAACTTAAAATTAAAATATATTAACAATGGATTTAAAATCGAAGCTAAAGATGTTTGGAAACTTAAACCCCTCAAAGGGCCAACCCGTTAAACTGTATTTGATTGGGGTTGGAGTCGTACAGAATATGGGGTTAGGGACAACACAGTATACCGTTTTCTAGATGAGAGGAAATTAATTACTAGGAATAATAAACTTGAAGTAAAGGGGGGGATATGTCCAGTACTGCAAATAATAAAATCGGGATATTTATACGAGCTGGATGCGGTGGTTTAACATACCCCATGACATATTCATACTTGCAAGAGAATCAATCCCTATTCCTATTTTTTGCCATTATCATACTGTTCCTACCCCGTTCCTACTGGCCTAGCATTATAATAATCCATACCGCTAGTAATAAGTAGTAGACAAAAGTAATACTACCTAGGTAGTAATGATATAACTGTATTAAACCTCCTCATGACATCAATCGCCTCTCCCCACTTTTTTTTTCCCCCTCTTTTCATTTCTCCCATGGATCTCAGGCTCCCTACCCAACCTAATCGACTTTTCTGGTCAGTCCCCTCGTGAGAAGCCAAAACCTAACCTACGGTACCTAGTAGTACCTACCAAGGTAAAACTGTGGGAAGAAAATAAAAAACAAAAAACAACCACACCTTTGCTTTCGGCCGGACGTCAACCATAAGTTGAGCCACCAAAAGGCCCAGGGCCCAGGCCCAGACCCTAGAACTAAGCAAAAGCCAAGAGACAACTGGAACCATGGGTTCCACAAATCAATCCATCACTCCCTCGATTTCTTCTTTGGAAGGGTTGGGAATTGGGGTGTAACCATTAACCGTCAGGCATGCATCATTAACCAGAGATGATTGAGCGTTGCTGGGGTCTGGGCTACTACTACTACTAGAGACTACTCCTAGTACTCCTACCTAGGTCCTTATTATTATTGGTAGGAAGATAATTGAGAAAGCGGATGATTTTCTGGTCGGGAGGAATCGGGCCCACTACGACGAGTACTTTGGTTGTACTATTAATCTCCACGAAGAAGAAGACACTTAAAAAAGATCGACTCTGGGGACTGGAATTTGGGCCTAGTGGATATTGGTACTAGTCGGATTATTACTGGATGTGCCTACTGGTAGCTGCAGAGTATGATCTACCGGAAGAACTAGGAATGGGACGGGGACAGGGGAGACTTAAAAAAAAAAGTAGGGGCCAGAAGGGGAATTTTAGTATGTAACTGAGCATGAGATAATGAGGGTTCCGTTATGCATGTACGAAGTTCCTGAAGTTTGTTTGACAGATGGTTAGCTGTAGCTATAGCTAAGCTATTCATGCATAGTTTATGTTTATACTTCAATGGCTTTACTGAGTCAAGAGCCTTTCAGAGCTCGTTGCTCGAATGGACATCAAAACTAAACTTAAATCCGTACGTCTTGAAAGATTCATGCTACGCAGACCAATGATATAGAGAGTGAGTGCGTGTATTAATGTCACTAGCGGTGCTGAAGTACACTCAAGGATTAGTGTCATGGACGAGTGAGAAGGGCAAGACGAGGATAGTAGAGTAGGAGAATAAAGCGAACAGAGCAAATTGCAGCAAAAGGAGTGCGGAAGATATCTGGAAAAAAAATTCTCCAGACTTCAGTGCCATCCCCGACTCCTCGCCTCGCCATATGTAACAGTAAGGATATGATAGCAACGAAGAATGAGCTGAAAACGAAATCAGATAACCACCCTAGACCGTACCGCCCGAACCAACCCATTTGCTCATAATCGCATTAAAAGCCACACGGAACAGATAAGAAGAAAAAAAAACCCAGAAAACCCCACCAAATGAATAACGCAAACATTGAAAAAATGCTGAAGTGAAGGAATTTTGGGTGCGTATCATATCATCGTAGGGGAAATAATAATAGAAAAAGAAGAAATTGCAGCAAAAACAAAGCAAGCCAAAAACAGAAAAAGCCACCATTATCTTCTCTAAGAGCAGTATCTCATCCGGGTAATCATCCATAGCAAGTAAGCATAGTCTATTCCCAAATTGCCGCCCTTAAAAAAGGAAAAGAAAAAGGAGATAAGAGGGTTGAAGTTAAGAGCGAATAATAGGAACGTATGATGAGGATGACATTGATGGTTCACAAAAGAAAGGGAAAAAACAAATTAGATTTGTGGTTGTGCCGGTGCGGTCGTCGTCCACGAGGAAACCGGATAAGAGGCATGAGCCGTTGGCGCGGTAGCTCCCACATAATACGGATGTCTGTCGCCTCCGGGATAATAGGAAGCCGAGATGGGATTCGATTCGCGGCGAGGAACGCTCGCATCAAAGCTCAACCCTCGCTGCTCCAAGGACGGGTGCGATGCTCCCTCCATTTGTCCTGCCAGGCTAAAGCTTCCTCCTCGCGAGTACGTGGCTGGAGTCGCAGGATCGATCGGAGAGGTTGCGTCCGTTGCAACGCTGCGTGATGATATCGACGAATTTCGGTAAGCGGATGCGCTTTGATCGGAGTGAGATCGATTCCGCTCGCCGAGGGAGCTCGACAGAGCCGTGCTGATGCCGGACGGGATCGAGGACGAAATCGAGCCATGACCAAGGGGGTCAAAGCTGGAGCCGTACGACTGCGTCCTGAATTGAGTATAATCCTCCTGCTTCTGCGGGATTTGGGTTGGTGCAGACGGAGCAGGGAGATACGGGTTGGGAGCCGGCTGGCCGGGAATCGATCCACCCATCGAGTATCCAGGAATCGCGTTGGACTGGGGCGCGTGGGTGGCCGCATAAGGAGCGGTATGCATGAAGAATTCCGGATGGGCGTTCTGCATGGCGTACCCAGGGTTCGGCACCATCTGGGAACGATACCCATAGGCCATATGGGCAGCTTCGTTGGCACCGTCAATACCCACACTATCCAGATCATCAATTGGCGCCCTGAAACTTTGCTTTTGCGTCAGTTCCACCCGAGGCCGGATGTATCGTAGCGATTCGACTGTCGATGGTGGCTGCAGGACAGATCGCATCACATCCTCCACACTGTAGTACGACACGAGATGATGCGTTACCCCAGAGACCGTCACACTCATCGTTTTCTTCACCAGGCCCGAGTCCTTAAACCCGTAGGAATCTACCAGAGAGCCAACCAAGGCCCTCTCAACATCCGCCTGGTGTGACCTATCTCCAAAGGGCCCGGTGGTCGACGACGGAGAATAGCTGCCGTTGGTATCCTGTCGCGGGTAGGGCTCTCCTGGTCTTGCCGGCGGTACTGGTCGTCGATTGGTCTTCTTCATCGCTCGCTTCTTCTCGCCTGGGGGGAACGGCTTTTCCAGTTCGCGATAGACCAGAAAATTCCCCAGAATGCGACTGGGACTCCAGGTCACCCCGTCCGTCCATCGCTTGATTCCTGACGAATTCTCCTCGTAGATGAACACGCTCCCGCTGCGGACCAGGTGGCTACGCTCCCGGTCGTGCGGTCGACGAGGCACATGGTGAAGGACTCCCGTCAAACAGGCCTCGAATAGAATCAGCGCATCCTGTGTTGTCGCGACGTAGCCCGTGAACGTCGGCTCCAACACCGTGGTGGTGCCGTTTACCATCGTTCGTGACCTTTTTTTTGTAGGTTTGAACCTAGTTGAAAGGGGCTGACGAGGTAAAATCAATCAGAGTTAAATCCACTGCTGATCAAGGTTTCCAGGCAACAGCAGTCGAATCCAGTAAAACGGATGCTCGACCCCAGGGAGCTGTAGGAATAAGAGTGAGTAGCTTGGACGAAAAGGAAGGTCGCGTTATAGCTTCTGGGATGGGCTTTTTTGTTCGTTGTGCGTCGTGAATTGCCCGATGATAGTAGATAAGAAAGCAAAGAAGAACCTTTGGACGGGGGGAGCAAGAGGGAGGGGGAGGCAAATAACCTCTTGAGCAAGAGGGGCCTCCGGGGCGAGGTTGAGGGAATGACAGGTCGAGGGAGCTCAAGTGCACCAAGTGTTCCAGAGGACAGGAAGGTGGTCGGCCCAAGTTTTAAAACCCCCCTCTAGAGTTTAAGATTACCAGACTTCGAGAGGCCCGGATCGACAAGTAAAGCACGGACCCGTTGTCTCTTCAAATCCTCGCCAGGGAAAAGGGCTGGATTGGATCTGGAGAGAGAAGAGAAACGCCTGGCCCTATTCTGAAAGCTGGGTCGACTGGAGCTCTGGTTCCACGGACGGTAGTCGGATCGAACTGGGTTGACTTGACTCGACTCGACTTGACTACTACTGGGTCAACTCTCCAACCAAACCGAGCAACGGGAATTCCCAAGCTTTTGGTGCAGGGCACGCCAGAAGAAACCTGGACTGTCAAGGAAGTTAAATGGTTTGCAAAACTTTAAGGAGAAAAGTAAAATAATAAATATAAAAGACTAAGAGGCACCGGTTCAGCTTTGTACGATGAACTGTTCAATGCCCGTTTCGGAGGGAGGAATGTTAGCCGATTTATCCACTTTGGGAATGACAACAGCCACAGATGCCATCCAAGTGCTGAAGTAGGTTAAGAAGAAAAAAAGAAAATAGGGAATAATAATGACTGGATTGACGAGACTTGCGATGGAAGGGATGATAGACAGTAGTAAGAAACGCATTTAAAGAGGAAGGCAACAGGGAGGGAAGAAAAGGTAATACCAGTAATAAATAAGAAGAAAAGAATAATCAAGATTTCAACTTCAAACTTGCAGGGTAAAGGGAAGTAAGGTATTGTAAAATGTAAAGCCATCTTTTTCTCTTCTCTTTTCTTTTTTTGAAAAAAAAAAAAATAGAACTAAAAAAAATCCCCCTTCGTGATGATCACAGACCAGCAGGAAACAGAATAAAATAATAATAATAATAATAAAATCAAAAATCCAGAAAAAAAAATACAAAAGTAAAATCAAATCAAATAAAAAAGAGATGGCGATGAATGGGGTGCAAGGCAGGGAAAACTAAACCATAGACAGGCTTAGTGCGGGTTGCAGGGAGGCGCGAGACAAGCCAGCCAGAGAGAGACCCCCGTCATCACTCGTCAGTTTAGTCGTGAAGAGTGAAAAGTAGTGAGGACTGACCAGCTGCAGCGGGGCGACCCAGGGTAAGGTCGTAGGCCCGAGCAGAGGCAGAGGCAACAGAAAATACTATTAGAGAGGATGGGGTGGATGCAACTAGTGATCCCAAGGAGCAGGAAGCCCGCCAAAGAACCGACGACGGTGGATCTTCCTCCCATGAGACCATGCGGATCCATACTTGGGGGATAGAGGGACTACACAACGGGGGATAATTACCCTGACTAGAAAAATAAATCCAAAAAGAAATACATATCAAAGGTAATTTTAAAAATGGCGAGAAGAGAGAATCACCAAAACCTGGTTCTAGGGGAAATCCCCGAGTGTAGATAGGGTAGAAGCCAAAAAAGAAAGAAAAAAAAAAAAAAGCACCGATCAACTACACACAAATTGCAATGCATGGAACTTCCCCGGCAAAAAAATCACAGTGGGGGGCAAGGGAAACAGGAGGCGAGTGACACAATTGTACTACTACTACTACTGAAGAAACTCGAGAAAGAATCAACAGCCAGCGGGGAAAGCAAAAGCAGGTACCCCGTTTCTCTGCTAGGATATTTTGTGGATTGATGGTAACTATTCAACCCTAGTTTGTAGTAGTGACGTTCACAATATTTCTTTTTTCTTACTCTCTTTTTTTATTTTTCTTTTCCTCCGTCCAGTCCTTTTTTAGTGCTTTAGAATCCGAGAGTAAATTAGGATCGGGACCCCAAGAACCAATGTAAGGTTAATGGTAGTCTAGAATTTAGTGGTAATATCAAATTAATAAGAGGGTATCAAATAGTTATTCTTCAGAGGATCAAATTAAAATCAACCAAGGAGAGAAAGAGGGGGTAGATGGTGGAAATTGCCAGGAGAGTCAATCGAATAATTAGAATGTTGGAGCTTGGGGTATGCTTCAGAAAGAGCAGACGATTAACGACAAGCATCCGGAAGATGGACAAGCTAGGCATGGGATAATTTATCGGAAAGGGGGATGTGGGTAGAAGGTGGATTGTCAGGAGGATAGCGGGATGTGCGCGGGGAGAGCAAGGTGCACTCTTCTGATTATCTTATAATGGGAACCATTATTATTTTCTTACTGTGTATATCACTGAAGCAATAAAGGTGATTAACAAGTCCAGACTTCAGACTGCAGAGCTCTCTGGGTTTGGCATCCCTTGAAGACGCGCAAGCTAAGTAGATATTAATTCCGAGCAAGTACACAGTAGTAGCAGCAAACTCGGAAAAGGCGTAAGCTCTGGACCTGCCAACATCCAGAATTCCAGGTAGGTACGTCGCAGGCCAAGCCAAGGAGTCGTAGTCATCATCCACCATGGCATCCATGGATACCCAGGGGCGCAACAGGGTGGAGCTACTATAATGGGGATGACAGATTTTGGTTGGGAGGAGCGAGGGGGCTGTGTTAGCGTGTGAGCTTTGCCTGGTTTTTGGGGGGAAAGGAAGGAAGAGGGGGTTGAGTGGTGGTGGTTGGATGGGGGTTGCAGAGGAGGCGGCGGGAGGAAGCTGGAGGGACTTGGGTACTTGGGTGGACTTAGCCTTCCATCCTACCTCACAGATCACGGCAGCTCAACCAAAGGACATGCAGCACAGTGCAGGAGATATCAAATACGATTTACTCCAGGTGTTGAGAAGGATGTAGCTGCATTTTCCACCCATAATTAGGGATTCTCTGTGTGCTCTCAACAGCGGGATTCCTGGGCAGGAACGGTCACTTGTTCCGAGGAAACGCCTCCCCAACGTGAGGGCCGTGTTTTATTTCTTTTCTTTTTCCCCCTCTCATTTCTTCTTCTGTAATTTTCTTTTTCCTTTTCTTTCTCAACGACCATCATCATGATGATTGTCATCCCAAGTTTCTCCCACACCAGTAATGCGCGCCTCTGGCCCATGAACATGGACTGACTGAGGGGTTGCGTATAAGTGGGGCACTAGTGACCAATAATCGCGCTGTCCCTGAGGGACTTGAGAGCAAAATGGGGTGCACTGGTCATCAACTTGAGTCTGCTAGGCCACCGCTGGACTAGTTGCTTGTCGATTTCCGCCTTCTCCTTGGGCTGTTATTGCCTCATCCAAGAGCCGAACCTCCCCCTGCCATTCGTCACTGTTATCAAAAAGGATCGGACACTAACTGATAAAATAAACAGTACTGTGTATTGATTCCTCAGGGCCTTGCGCAAGGGTTTACGATCCCGAGTCAGTCAGGACTCAGAACAAGAGGTTGGATGATCTCAGCACATCGTCACTATCTTAGCTTCTGTTTCCTGAATGTCCATAGTGGGATTAGAAGATTAACTTCTTCTTTTTTCCCCTTTTTCTTCGGGGCTCTGACTGAGGGTGTAAGCAAAAAATAGAGGATGAGAAATAGACAACCCAGCCCAAATCGTATACAACGGCTGCCAAGGGTTCAGATCTTGGCCACACACTATTATTGCGTCGCGAATATGCGGCCAAAGTTCAAATTGGGTCACGGTCTAGAGGAAATTAAGGATTTCCAGGATCCAAGCATTCGACACGTCAAATAGGAATCGATGCTGCCGCCCTACAGTCAGAACTCATCCGAGATGAATTCGTGGTGTCCCAAATTGGTAAACGCAGTCGAAGCAAGCATATTTCTCGTTTCTTCTTAGGCTGGTTTATGTATAATAATAACCATAACACTGATAATAATTACCGATAATGATCTCGAAAAAGAAGTTTTTTTGTTGTGGTTTTTTTTTCTCCTTCCTTGGGATGGTTGGCAACGACACCGAGAAAAAAAGAAAGGGAGAAAAAAAGAACCTGTGAGTGGACAGCTAAGGAGCTGAGATCGTCATCTGTTCGTTGATTTCCCAAACTTTTTGTTTTGTTTTTTTTTTCGACGAAGGAGGGATCGTCTTCGTCAGCTTCCAGAAGACTGGTTGGAGCATGACACCGCAAGTCTGTGACGAGGAGACGGGATCTCATTACAACCAGATGCCCAACCTCGGGAGAGGAAGGGGGACTGTGCGCCAGACAAGACCAACCCTGCATTTCTGGGTGGAACGATGTTCGTCGTCATCCGTTGGTCAGAATGAAAAAACGATAAATGTATTCCGTGTGGACGCGAACAAGGACGGAGACTCGGTCCAGAGGAAGATGATTCCGTTGATAATAATATCGACGGAATAATGATGAGGGTGGTATTGACTTACTTTTTGGCCGGCTTTCATAGCTCATCCTGGTCGGTGTGAATCGGATATCCCTGCCGATCGTTCCCAGGAACCCGATTCAGACATACTATAATCTCTGTGGTTGACTGGGAAAAAAATTATTCCAAGAAATGAAGTCAATCCAGCGCCGAGACAGATATATTTATGTCAGAGCCACAAAAGAGCATGGGCGAGGGAATTGCAAGTGTATCGAGGAGCGAAGGAAAAGGGTCGCGGTCCCACACTTCCTGGAGATCATTCAGACCAGGGAAGAAAATAATCTGTCAAGTTTAGAGTTGGGTCGACTGGGAATTCTCGGTAACTTCGTCAGGATTCAGGGGGTGTCGTTCCTTGAGCTTATATTGGGTACTCACCAAAACCTTCGCGGGAGATCCTCAGCAGATCAAGTGAATAATAATGGTTGGGTTTAGCCCTAGAAAATGACTGGTGGCAAATCCTAGACGGAAAAAGTCCTCTGGATGTTTCGTAGGAGACGCATAAAACCCAGAAAAAAACCAGAACTCTCAATTTTTTTATATATATATACAACGGATCTAGGCACGGCCGAACTCATCGGAGGAAAGGAGGGGAAATGAAAAGAGCGATCAGGGATTGAAAGCCTGGGAAAGGCAGGCCCGCCAGATTGGCAGTCCCGACAAAGTGGGCGATCGAAGTTGGCGCGTGCCCGTCGAAACTCAATTTGGCTATTGAATGATTGGAGCCTTTATCTGGGGAAGAGGGTCCCAGACTCCCAGCTTGGAGCTTCGGTGCTTCCAAGGAGTCGCCCAGGCGCTTATCAAGAGAGAATTGAGTTTCCCATTTGGAAGAGTCACGATTGCATCGCTGTTCGATGATCGGCTGAGATGCCGGTCTCTGTCTCATCCCACCCTGACGACTCCGTAACACCCGCTCCTTTGGGATCGGTCCCATGTTCTTGCCGAAGTCCCCAGGGATGCCCTTGTTAGTTAGGTTATGCGCTGTGCCGTGTAGGAAAAGAGTGCGACTAACTACCTGCCAACGCGAGATGGTTGGAAATTGGATGTTATTTGTCTGTCCGGCGACTATCACGCCAGTCGCCGTAAGCGAACCCCCAGCATCGTATTCTTAGGAACTTGGAAGTTCCTGCGGTGAGGTCCCTCCGGAGCCCAAGTACCGAGTCACTCATCTTCAGCTTGTATTTTGGATACTGTCCAATCGAGAAAAGCGCTCCGGGATTGGGTTGGCTCCATTGTATTGCATGCAGCTGCAAGACCAGGCATCATTTATTGGTAGCACATACTAGTAAATTTCCTCACTCACATAGCGTGCTGGTCAAGGGAGGGGACAACCCTCTCTATTATTATTGAAAAAGTAATTTTTTTTTTAAGATAGAGTTGATTGTGGTCAGTGATCGCCAACCTTCTTGAGCCACATAAGTAGTAGTTTACTCCGTGAATATAAGTATCGGGGCCCAGGATTTGGAAATAATACTCCAGATGCCCACATCACTTGCACTGCTCCTTCTGGAACAATAAAACCACAAGAATATCAAAGAGGACTCAAACCACTGAAAATGATGCACAGAGCATATTTTAACTTAATCATACTCGATCTCAATTGTTTTTTATCCCAAACTCCAACCATTAATTACTCCTGTTTGTTCAATCTATTCCACACCAATCACGCCACCAGCTTGCGAAACTAGCCCAACGTAACGGTATTTGATAATGATCACGAACGAGGAGTTTTCACCAGCGTGGAGAAAACGGAGATGCGTGACACTCATTTTCTTTCCACGTCCAAAATTCCTGCATCGTAGGCAGCTTTGTGAAAGGGGATCTCACTCCCTTGGAAGTCAGCACGAGCCGATGGAGGTTGATTCGACGTATTTCGTAGTTGGACGCCTATTATCGGAGTAAAGTGCTTCGTATCCAGGTTGGAGGAACCAACTAAGGGAAAGGCATTTTCCCAATTCCACCCCTCCTTCGCCAAAAAAAAAAATGCCTATTGGTCCCCACGCCAGCATCTTCGTATCCAGTCCGCAAGTCTGAGGCAAGCCCTTTTTTATGGCAAATGAAGAGGGAGAGCTGATAATTTGCCTAGTCCACACCATGGACGGTGAACCGTACACTTGGGCCAGAACGAGAGTAAGACAACCACTAATTCCCTTTAGTTGCTTTTTTTGTCCACTTCCCCTCCCCTAAATCCAGCCCCATTGGAAGACGTTTGTAGGCGCGCTGCGGGTCATGATTGGCCGTAGCTCAGAAATGGGTCGGGTTTGTCGTTCTAGCGGATCATCCCAAGATTCGAAAAATAAGCTAGGTGAGATGAGGAGTACCTAGGTAACTAGGTAGGTAGTGAGAGGGGCAGGGAAGGCAGCTGTATGGAACAAAAAACGGAAGTAAAGAAGAAAAAAAAAGGAAAGAAAAAAATACACGCAGCCTAAAAGTGTGGCGCTGGTTCTGACATCTCTTCCCCAAGGGCAGAAATACCGCATTGGATGACAGGGAAGAGCTGATCTAACAGGCGATCATCGCACCCCAAGAATGCTGAACCAAGGACTCGGAGGCCAGAACTGATCGATGCAGCGCAGACACGAGTTCACTCGCAACCAACTAGTATCAACTAGTACTAGCTGGTACCTGTATAGTAGATCATTGTAATTTTAAAAGAAAAACCATAATTGAAAAAACAATCAAAACAGAAAATGAAAAAGTAACGAAAAAAAAGCGGAAAGAACCCTCAGCTACAGAAAGACGTCCAATTTTGATATTCTTATCTTTAACTATATCTCGAAAGAAAACCCATCTAGAAAGTCTAAATCCCAAATTATGTGGTCAGAGGGGTAAGGAAAAAGAAGCCCAAAGCGGGATTGCCATCGCTTCATGCAGGGCACAGGTCTTTTGCGTGACTTTTAATGCAGGTGGCTGATTCGAGTAATCAAGACTTGAGAGCAGGCGGCGCTGACGCGGAGTTGGGGAAGTGCGAGGGACTGGAGTTCAACAAAAAAACCCTCAACAACCGCTTCACCTGGCATCTCAAGCCAGATGGAAAGGAACGTTCCCTTCGTGCCTTGGGCAAGATTGGAACATATGGATACCTTACTTGAGGTAAAGTGGAAGGTTATTAACTTTCTCTCCTGTGATTGGCCGCATTATCGCAATCTGGCGATTAATTTGAATCAGCCGCCTCTCATTGGACTCCAGTTTTGATTAAAGTGTTTTTCCTCACAGGAACAGAAAAATACCAACTACCAAAAGAAAAACCTCCCTCTCAGTGCTTCGAGTGTTGGAAATGCGTGGCGACTTGGCTGGGCAGCACTTCCAGGAGACTCGATGCTCTGGCATGTATTCTGGGACAAGGACCCCCCTTCACTGCGATGATAGGTTCCCAAATCTGTTAGTGTGCATGGGCTAGACAAGTAGACCCGACGCCACAAGCTCGTGTAGTGATATGATTTGGTCATGGCTTGGGCCCAAAGGAGCGCAAATCATCGTTCTGGGGAAAAAGTATCCCGATCAATCCTCAGTTCTCATCGGAACTTCGGTGGAATCTCTCAATACTTGCTCACTGCGCGACACCTGCTAGCCCAGAGGCGCAAGACAGCCATTCATGTGGCAGTGGAGATACTCTGGATGTTCTTCGCCTTTTCAACTTCCGAAATATCGCGCTCTGGGACGGCCCTCGGATCCGAGCTCTAGGGATCAAAGCACAACAATAACTACAGTTCCCACTCTGAAGGACCCCAAGGCGAGCAGAGTATCCCGGCTTGGCGATTTTTGCATACCTCAGGTGAGTATCAAGGGTGTTGAGCAAAAGGCTGACGCGAGGAAATTCACTAGGGGAAAAAATTCCAACGAATCAGAAATACTTAGTCATGGGAGTCAGCTTTCAAAAAAGAAAAAAAAAAGGGCCTGGGAATGGTGATCAGTCGGGCACTTCCAAGGGCCCAGTTTCGGGGGACCTGAAATCTATCATTACAGGCTCCACCGAAGCCAATAGTTCTGGATAGTGCTCCGCTGGCGGGTCACGATCATACCTATCAATGAGCTCGGCAATCTTGCGGAGAACACTAATAGCAGGAGATCTGGAACAGAAGTTCTCTTGGGAGTCGGAACTCAGGTACTCTACTCCGGTTGCCAACTAATTGGGTAAGTTTTTACTTGACCTCCAAGATCTTGCCTGTCCGTGGGATAAGCCACTAACACCTCTCTAGCCTAGTTCAGTGCACAGATCGCGCTGGCACCATGTTAGGGATTTATCGAACGATCAAATCTCTCCTCTCAGCTACCATCCACCGTTTCGTCGTTATGATCGACGCCTCTTCTCGGCTGCTTCTGCTCTTGGAGAATCCCAAATTATGTGACCAGAAGGGGTACGCTTATGTGGCTGAATGTTGGATCCAGGATTCAGGTAAACGACTTTCTCGAAGCAAGGCAACCAGAACTGGTGTTCGCATGTCCAAGTTCCCCAGAGTGAGAACCGCGTGCTGGCATGGTGACAGCCAGGAGAATAACAGGTGTGACAATGACTTGTCATGGGAAATCTTAACATGACCTATCTTTTTTCTTTAGCTCTCCCTTTCCAGATGAGCCCAGACAATAATCAGCAAGTATACGTACTGTACCTCCCATGTAACATTGGGTGTTTTTAGTGCTGAAACTTGACACTCGCAAAAAGCAGCCAGCCAAAATAGTACATTGGTCAGAGAGCTGAACTTGATATCATGTTTCATTGCTGAATACCGAATACTTAATGGCAAGTCCTTTCACATGAATGGTAACAATCATGCAGTCACGGCTAGGGCCTTCTTCAGAGCCGTTATCATGGTTAGGTATGACCTCGGCCACAGCCTGACCTGTTCTTGGGTATTCATGTCAAGTCACCTGTCAATCGCCGCCCCCACCACTCAGACTGTCTCAATCTGAGGTGAAACTGCCTGTGTAGATCAGGAGAAAACTAAGTTACTAATGATGAGCTATTCTCCTCAGGTCCCGTGATAGAGAAAACTTAATTAGATTAATCTCCAGTAGAGGGTCAGAACAAAGGCCTTTATGATTGCTTCAAGATCCGGATGGAGTCCCTGTCTACAGGATCGGTCCCAAGATGAACAGGCATGATCCTTCCTGGTCCTCATGCAATCGAATCCAATTCTCTCAAATCAAGCTAATCTCGTTAAAACGATGTGGGCGATTATTGACCGCTAGCTAAGATGCTTGGCTTTCCTCGGGGACGCGAAGATCTCATAACATCGAGCATTATTAAACGAGAAATCATCATGTCAGACACAGACCCCGTCATACGACCTCACCACTATCACCATCAGAGCTTAGTGTCATTGAAAAATGCAGCGTTGATCGTAGTTATCTCCATACTAGAGCCAAATTAGGGCGGTTCTTGGGCACATTCCAATAAACCCATCTCCTCAGAATTGTCTCCAGTGCCCATAGGTCTTTTCTCCAACAATGACATTCCCATCCCCTTCCCCCGAGGACAGCCATCATAATAAGAGTAGTTATAAATCTCAGGTGTAATAGTAATAATAATGCCTTTGACTATGGTGATCTTTACCTCTCTTTTTCCATTGTTCCTGTATTTTTTCCTTGAAGGTATATGACAACATCGTGATCACTTGAAACTACAGGTTTCTAGATCTTTATGTGCTACGGATCTAACCCTTACATTAATTACGTCTATCTATACTAATTCAGCTTCTCCCTCAGGAATTAAAGATATCGAATCCAAGACTCCGTAACTCAATTCTTTTTTTTCCAAAATCTGGGCCCAAAATCATCCAATTTCTTACCCTTGCGCTGACCTGCACACACAGCCTCGACAGAAAGATTCAATCACGGCCAGAGTAATCGTGCTGATATTCATTCCCCCACAGAACTGACAAGGATTAGTTTCAGACTATTCAAAAAACGTGGCCCTGGCGCCTGCGCGTGTCTCACAATTAGTATTATTCCTTTCAGGTCATATCATAATTATTATTATTGTAACTATTCTTATTGATTTTGCGGAAATTATATTGACGACTCGCTCCAAAAAGAAAGTAACTCTAGTCAGTTAGTGACATAGCGGAGTACTGGTAAGCAAATAGGCAATTCATTTCCCTTGCACCATATCCCTCTCCATCTTCCCCCCTTCCCTTCAGAAACTTAGGAGGAGACTTCCAGGTTGGGGGTGACACCCTCGAGTCGAGCGACCAGCCCACGATCGTCGCGAACCTCGAAAAGTCATATTTAGTCGAACGTCGGGGTTTGACTTGACACAGTGGATCCATAATCCCTCACACTAGGAGAGTGAAAAGAATGGGAAAGCTGTGCCAAATCCCCTCTAGCTGGACTCTGTCGTCATAATAATACATAGTACTCATTCTTATTACGACAGGGAAGATGAAGCTAGGCCTCTGCTAGGGTGCTCACTAACTAACTCCTAACCGACTAGTGAATAACTTCATTACATTTTTTCTGGTTGGCCCATGAGGACCAACCACCTCTCACTCTCAGATATTCTTACTCCTTGGTCTCGCGCAGCGCTTATTATCGCGGATTATTAGTCGAGGACAGTCCATGGTCCATCCGCAACTAGCCGGGTGGACTAAAGTAGTCGAACCTAGAAAACTGGACTCTTCTCCATCCAGTCACCCAGAAAAGAGAGCGGGGGAGTAACAAAAAGAGGAAACCCACTACTCCCAAATAAGGAATTGGTGAGGTAGTCTAGTTCCTTCCTTCAAGATGACTGGACGAGGTCTAGGCCAAATATAAAGTGGAGGAGGCGAGAGAGGAAAGAGGCGAATCTTTCTTGTTCTGGACTGGACTTTGGCGCTACTTAGATCTACACAGCCGCTTAAGTTCAGGATGGAAATTACCAACGCGGCTAAAGTGGGCCACTGGCATTACCGGCAAAGTCTGGTACACGCTTGAGGGACTTTGATATAGGCCCTCTTGAGAGATAAAGGAACTGGCAAGAGAGGGGGGGGGGGGGGGGGGCTGAGACGAGTGAGAAAAGTGGGGAGTTGGAAGAAGTGAGCTAAACTAGTCAGTCCTCTCAGGAGGAGAGAGAATTGGGTTGATCCTAAGATAGCTTTGATAACAGTGGAGTGCTCATTAAATGACAAACACATCTGCCTGGCATGATAATTTCTAAGATGTTGGAATTGAAAATTGAAAATTTCATTCTTCGTTAATGGGAGGGAAGTATCACTTACCTATGGAGGAACGCTCATCTGTAGAACAGTCAAACTATTAAAAGGGACATGCTTGCGATTCAATCAACACCGTCCAAGAATGCAATCTATTTCCCGGGGTCAATCAAGATCAACTCTGGGGCTGAACTCAGGCAAATCTTCGGGGACTTTATTATTGATTACTGATGCGTTGTTCAGAGACAGGAAGAAAGAAAAAGAACTGCCACGCCACAATAACGCAAGGGGTAAAAAAAATTGAAATCTCATCTCCTCTCGCATTTCTTTTCATGGATCTGTCATATTTTGATTGTTACAAAGTTCAAAGTTCAAACTTGTGTATTACGACTTCCATTCCATTCCAATCTCCTGAATAATCCCATTTTTCCCTCATTCTCCATCTTGAACTGCCCATGTGGAAACTCAGTTTACGCCATTTTGTGTTAATGTATTAATCTTTTTATCCCTTCCGGAGAAATGATTGTGTATGTCTACCCAATCTCTCCCCCGCCCCCTTTCCTCTAGTTCAGTCTGCCCTCGTTAACCCCGTACGCAAGGGAAGCAAGGCGTTTCCAGCACCTGACGTAGGATATTAGATTTAGACGTCTCTACTCATAGACTAACGTTGACTATCTACAAGGTAGGGGTTGCCTGCCTTTTGTCTGTCTACGGAGTAGGACATTATGTAGAGAGGTAACTCAGCTCGATCCCCCTTGATCTTCTTCTGATTTTCTTTTCTTTATCTGGTTTGAGTATTTCGATTCATGGCTCGCGTGTTTTGAGCATGAATAGGCCCTGCTCCTCCGACATACTATGAGCAAGGGGGGTGGGAGGTTGAGGCGGTTTGATGTCGCTCTGCCCGTAATTACAGTGTGTCGCGTGCGGGAGTCCTGCTGTTTAAGGCACTCATAGTAGTCCGCGCTTACCGTAAGCGGTGCATTAGTTTACTTTGGGGTGACTGAGGCTCGTCCATGTAGGTAGGCGTGCATGTCAGGGAAAGAAAAGCCAGAAGGATTCCGTTGTTGTCCTTGACGAATAAGTGGTTTACCTGGCGTATCAAAGTATCTGAATTGCTGTTAGGGCTAGTGTGAACCCAGGTACTGGTAACCATATGGCTGAAAAGCTCGAATGCATCATTTCAATGGGTATCACTAACTAGATCTTAGGAAATGTTCTAAAAATGAACGAAGCATGCAAAGAATCTTGCTGCTATCTACGGCGAGGTCTATCTACTCCCTGACCAGCTGCGGCGAGATTAGCCGTCCTCCACGTCTGAAAGCCCTGTGCCCCTGCAGGTATTCGGAGTTCCAGTCCGGGGATCATAGGTATAGTCGTTGCTGGTGGTTGTCCAGATCCTATCGGTATCGTGGTAACCGGACCCGATCCTGGCGGTGCTCCTATAAAAGGTACTCCAGGTATCGGGGCTGGCATCGGGGCCACTGGTTGAGTGACGGGGTTGTCTGTATCGTCCTGCATGCCTCCACCATCTGGTGACATCTATGGTTGATCAACGTGGGTTAGGGAGGGAGAAAGGGTAAAGTGGACCTACACTCAAAGCAAACCTCCTCCCTGGCATATGAACATAGTCATCAAAAGAGCTCGTCAGAGTCGCAAAGTTGAACCCTTTCTTTGACACAATGGGCTCAAACCGCTGTCCCACGCTCACCCGAAAATCTATCGGTCGTCGACGACGAACAGGCCGGTAGTCGGAGAGTCCCAACCACCAGCTCGGGTAGCTCCCATACCAGGACTGAAGTACGGGGTCGATCTCGAGGGCGAACTGAATGCGGCTATCTGCATGTGGTTTCTGGATCAACATGACAAAGGTGAATTCTCGTGGTAGACCGGACCGCTGTAGGTTGTTTTCCTCCAACGACCAGACAATCTCCCCCGCGGCGATGTCGTACTTTCGTCCCCGCGGGCTCTTGAGTGACCGGACCGATCCCTGTATGCGCATCATCTCGTATCGGCGGAACCGCCCATTCATCCCTCCAGACGGTGATAGGCTGGCTATCAGTGGCAGCTGTGCAACGCCCAGTGATCCGGCTAGACTGTAGTTCCACTGCAAGGTCTCCGGGGACACGGCACCGCAGAGGAGGTGCGGTGCGTGCATGAGAAAGCGGGGGCCTCGAGATCGACTTCCACGAGAATCGTCGTGGGCGTGGACGGAGGCGCGGATGGTCGCAGCTTTGAATCGGTGCTGCAAAGTGTCTGGAGAGTGGAAGACGAAACTCACACCCAGGAAGTCGACATGGTCAAAGCCTTGGTCGGAGACCGCCGGCGTGGAGTAAAATCCATGCTGGAGACGCTGGACATGAGCGGTGAGGTAGGCGTTGCCGGGCAGACGGCGCTCATATATGCATGCTCGGTTGATGTGGAGGCGAGGGTCGGAGATATTGGGGTCTGGGCTTGCTTCTGCTTGATCAGGAGGGGCGGTTCCATCAGATCTGCTCCCTAGGGATCGCTTTTTATCCAGAGCTGCGAAATGGTTCATTGCCACCATTTTTGAGCTCTGTTACTGAACGGTCCATGGGGAGAGATATATGTTGTAGGAGGGTAAGAGAGATTAGTATGCAGAAGCTGAGTGAGACGGGGAAGACGCCTTGATGTTATGGTAAATGTTTCTTTCACCTTAGTCTGGCAGCATGATGTTGCTGGATGAGTGCCTGTGTCAGGTGAGGGCATTTAGGCAAGTGTCAGATGAGTATCGACGGCGCATGTGTGGTGTTGCTAAGGAGGCGGGCACCCGCGGTGAATTTAGGCCAGTCAGCCGGTCTTGTCTCTTTCTTTTTACATATCTCTATCTATATGTGAGTTTTGTGTTTCTACCCAAGTATAAGGCTGAGCAACTTGTTAAGATCACGCATCGTATACGCACTCATCGACCTCGGTATGATAACCTTCTGTTGGACGGGTATCCTTAAGATTAGCCTATTTTAGAATGAGTATTTCCGCCTGATTCACTCGTATAGCTGGCCCTACACGCAGGCTCATAGGCTAAACCCATGAGGATGGTGTGGTTCTTGATGCTCAAAAATATATAGTAGCGGCCACCGAAGCTAAACGAGCTTAAGCATACGCCACCACTGACCACAACACAGTTAATACATGTAGACAGATATACACTATTATTCGTACTACAACACAAACAAAATAGGCACAATAAATAGACAAATACGAGCGGAATGACAGGAATCTGGTCGGTCATTCGGAGCATCACATGATATCGGAGAAACGATTCTCCGCATACGGTGCCCACGAGCTGTCTTCCTTTCTCTGGTTGGGTTTTGTATAGATTCAATTTTCTGGAGCCTGCATTTAAGACAGCCAATTCCGACCCCGCCGCCCCTTTCCTTCAGATCACTCTCATCCCTCAATTTTTCCCCGAACTTTCTGGGGCGGCAGTTGTGTTCTTCATCTCAACCGTGGAGGTTTTCAGACCGAGCCTTTTACCTGCCTTCGCAGCTCTCACCTGACAACCAATCACGTAGTGTAGCACGTTTGAAGATCTAGCTGTTCACATCTTCCAGTCTTATTTATATCGCCAATTGTTTTCGTTGATGCGCTGCCTCTGTACAAGCCGCGGTTTTTATATCTTCCCCGATACCCGTGAGATGAGTCTAGCCAGCGCATAGCACTCACCCTTGAAAACGTCATCGCATGCACGAGGTTGAGAGAGCCTTCTGTTGAATTGGGCCATTGATCGTCAATTGTTTTTCTAGTGGACTACCTGGCCTGTTTGCTCCCCTGAGCTGAAGACCCGAGGGGCTTAACATGGCAGCACGCCCACTCTTGTCGACTGCGTGCCGCGGAGTTAGACAATGCTCTCCTCTGCGCTGCAGGCTATCACGTCCGCAGCTTGGGTCTAGCTCTCCTGCACCGAAGGGATGGCGAATGCTGCAATCTTTGGAGCCTCATAGCTCCTCAATCTTCACGCTGGCTCCTAGTCAACTACAGAAGAGACCAGCCACCCAGGCCATATACTACCAGCAATGGACGTCGAAATTTGCTCTCCAGAAGAGATGGTCTGCAAATAAATCCCCCGATGCTCCTGGACCTCAAAAGTGGGTTACTACCCTCTCTTACACCGATAGTCCGTTCAAAATCTTGATACTGGCACAGATCTCCAAACCCAAAGAAGTCCCCAATTCTATCTCGAATTCCTCTTCCAACTACTCATGAGAATATCTACACCGTTCCCAACATCCTTACTTTTACTCGGTTGGTTGCCGCTCCCCTGGTAGGATATTTCTTGGTGTATGACCACCACGCGGCTGCCTTGGGCCTCTTTGCCTATGCGGGGATTACAGATCTCGTTGACGGCTATATTGCCCGACGATACAACCTGCAAACAGTTGTTGGGACAATCATTGACCCAATGGCTGATAAGCTCCTGATGACCATCAGCGTGGCTTGTCTGGCAGTAAATGGCTCAATTCCAGGTAAGTAGTTGCCCAGTGTTTCGAAGTGTTCCTCACAATTGTTGACCCTACTATTCTCAGTCTGGCTGGCAGTTATCATACTCGGTCGGGATGTTGGCCTGGCATTGTCTGCGATATACTATCGATGGATTTCACTCCCTCCACCGAAAACCATGGCCCGCTACTGGGACTTTTCTCTTCCCTCCGCGGAAGTGAAGCCGACCAGCATTTCGAAGGTCAACACAGCTCTGCAGCTCCTTCTTGTGGGGAGTGCAATGACACTACCCGTGATCCCGGAGACTTTTGTTGATGCGTGGAATCTCAGCGAAGCAATGATTGGGTTCCAGTAAGTTGCCTATTTCCTTCATGGGTTTGCCTTACCCCCCTTTCTTATGCGGCATTGTGCTTGGAAGGCGAGGATGCAGAAGCCCTGTCGCTATAAAAGTTGCGCTGGTGAAAGTACTAGCACATACGACCACAGGGTGTGGAAAACAGGGCTTCCCGTCCGCTCAGCCGTACTTAAGCCACACGCCGGCAGGTTAGTAGTATGGTGGGTGACCACATGCGAATCCCTGCTGTTGTATGTTTTTTTCTTTTCCCCCCCACTTCCGGCGTCATATATTTATTTATTTCATCCTTTCTCATCGTAATCTCTTTTTTTTTTTTTTTCTTTTTAACTTTCCGTTTTCTTGGAAATTTGTACTGATTCAAATAGATACCTCGTTGCCGCAACCACTATTTGGTCCGGCCTCAGCTACGTTTTCTCCAAGGATGCGGTGAAAATCCTTAGCAAGGAAGAGGTGCAGAAGCGCATTGCAAAGGCAGCAACAAGAAAGAGCTCTTGATTTGCTTCCCTTCCCTTAAAAAGGATTCTCTACATTTTGTACAGTATGTGTGTTCTTTGTATAGATATGGGCATTTGTGTCCATTTGTTCGAGCTACCATGGCATTTCTACCGAAGAAATTGAAGGAGCAAAATAAATACCAATGAGCATATATGTCTTGCCTGCCACGTCCTTATATAGCTCGGGATAAACAGGGTAGTCCCGGTTGGAGACTTGATATGCGATGTTAATATTGACCTTGTTAAGACAGAGCAGGTCCATGATAGGCCAGATAGAGCTGCTCGCATTAGCTTTGAAGCCCTTCCGGGACCAAGCCCCAGCAGATGTCTTGATATTGGCCGGGAGCTTGCATAGTTCATCACACGTTTACTAGCCAAACAAAAAATCCTGCGGACTTACCTATATCACGTGAAAGTGATACGGCCGCAAGTGTCCAGATCGACACCAGAATTGACTCTAGTAAGGCGGTGAAGCAGGTGACTCAGCTGATGGAAAGGCCGGAAGGGAAGCGTTCGCGCAATCGCCAGCCAATTGCGGGGCAGTATTTTCAGGACCCCGCAGTCTATTGGCCTTTTTTTTGATGGCTGATGCAATTCGAGGACCCGAACCTCCCCTTCCAAGTTGCATGAATCTATATAACCCCTCCAGATCTCATTCTTGTCATTATCCTTTTTTTCATACCCATAAAAGGATCATCAGATTTACCAAGGATGAAGGCATACTGGTACGACAACAAGCCGGTACGTTTCATTCCCCCCACTCTAATTCTTCTTCGACAACCAAGGACCAGAACCTCTCCCTACCTATACAAGAAGTCTAGCTTACTCTTCCCCCCCCCTCCAGGGCGACCAACGCAACACCCACGATTCTGGCCGCCCAGTCACCGAAGAATACCTCGCATCCGTCGGCATCATCTACCACCACTTCCCCGAACTTGAGGCCGTTGATGCTCTCGCCAAAGAACGCGGATACAAGAACCGTGACGAGATTGTCATTTCGCCGCAGACCATGGGCGAGATCTACGAGTCGAAGGTGAAGACATTCTTCACCGAGCACCTGCATGAAGACGAGGAGATCCGTTATATCCGTGACGGAGAGGGATATTTTGACATCCGCGGCCAGGAGGATGAATGGGTTCGCATCAAGCTGGCCAAGGGTGATCTGATTATTCTTCCCGCGGGCATTTATCATCGGTTCACGACTGATGATAATAACGTATGTTGCGTCTTTCTTTCCTTTTTTCCCTTCTTATTCTCCTTTAAGTTCCTGTGAGCGTGTTTGTTCGTTTGGATATGGGAGCTCTAACGGGGTTTTGTTAAACAGTATGTCAAGGCGATGCGACTTTTCCAGGACGAGCCCAAGTGGACGCCGCTGAACCGTGGTCCTGAGGTTGATGTGAATCCTCACCGCAAGACCTACATTGAGAGCTTCCCCCCTGCGGTTGCTGCAAAATAAATGGATGGCTAAGCTAACGTGTGGGGAAATGAGTGCTCTCTATTCTCTGTCCCAGAAAGCCAGACTTGATGATTCTGTATATACTATTGCAATGAATTTAATGAAATTGGACGTCGGTCTTACGGGTCGAGTGTTCTTCTCTGGGATGGTAGAGATTGTATGTAACTTATCTGTAGAGGTGAACAGTAGCCTACTTTACATATTTCATCATATTTGCTCCCGGTATTAATTATGACCTGGACCGTCAGGTAGCGAGCCAGGCACATGGTATTCATCACCCAAATCACCAGCACTCCGCTCGCGAGTTAAGCTTGGGCTTCGGAACCCCCCCGTCTCAACTTGAAAGCTACTTGTTCGCGAGACATCATCGAAAGGCGGCCGCGTCCCCAAGCCTCGGAACCGGAGAGCTTCCGGCTCCCGATCAGTGTCATGATGCGGTCCACCCATATCGACGGACATGGCGGACCGAGAGGCAGCGTTCGAACCGGTCTCCGAATCGTCCCCGGTTCGGACGCCTGTCCTGCCCATCCGAGGCCAAAGATCGGGCAATCCCACCACCTGCACTCGCGGTTCCACAACCCGTTCCTCGAACCAAGCATGGACCCGCGCTTCGACAAGCTGGGCGACTTTGGGCACATCTTGCAGCCTACTGCGGGAGCCAATCAGGGAGCGCACCGAAAGGTCCAACCTGTAATCGGGTAAGAAAGAGAATGCGACGTTGCTTTTTGGGGAGCCGGTTTTCGGGGTTGTGCCACTGGCGGCATCGCCTTGTGCGTCGTGAGGTGTCTGATTGGCATCCGTGGCGTTGTTTTTTGGTTGTGAGTCTGCGTTTGGGGATGGGATGGGAGAAGGGGCTTGGAGAGGAGGTGCAGACGCAGGGACGAGCGAGATACAGAGCGTTCCCGAGAACCGTACAACGGATATTGACAGGGCGACCGGGAGAATCGCAGAGCATGGTTTGGGGTAGTTTAATAGTAGTGACGTCTCGACGGCAATGGAGAGGTTGTCGTCGCTCAGGTCGACGTCCATCAAGGCCTGGAGCCGTCCGCCATCAGACATCGGATCATCCACATTAATTATACGACAATTGCTGAATATCGGGAACTCCTCGCCAAGCGAGATATCGGTCACCGCGATCTTATCGATGAAAGACGGCTTCTTCTCGGGATTGTTCAGCGCGGCTGTAAGGGAGCTAAGGATTGAGGATGTCGGCGAGTCCTTCAAAAGGTATGCAGTTTGTCTGTATTGTGAAATTGTCTGTGCGATCAGGACGTTGAACCAGTCCAGAGACTCGGGTTGATGGGAGGAATGGTGAACCCGATGCCGGCCATGTTTTGTGGAGGGGTTCGGAGGGATTGCGGTATAGTAGGTTTTCTGGAGAATGGAGCGTGTGTTCGTCGCAGACGACGGCACGGGACGAAGGACGTTGGAGGTGGACGGCTTCTCTCTTAACGATCTTGTTGATCCATCGTTTGAGATATTGTATATTGAATTGGAGCGTCGGTGGGTGGACGCACGGAGCCCACGGGATGGCGGTGGAGGAGCCTCGCCGAAAATGAAGAACTTGATGAAGGCACCGATCAGCAGCACTACGGAGAGCTGTCCCAGAAGAAACCCCTGTGTAAACGATAGACTAGCTATTTATTAGTCGGACATCGTGGAAATCAATGAGGGACGGAGGGCAAACGAACGACGATTGAGCCGGAACTGGCGTGGGTTCACCTGAGTAATTTCAGAGCTGGTCAGCGAGGGACTCAACCGAGGAGGACAAGGGTTCATCGTACTCTGCTGAAAAGCCATTGTCAGCCCACTGTAGACTTCACCGTCGGCCAGTAGCCCATCCTCATGCCACTGCAGGGTGAATCAACGATAGTTCGCGCGTTGTTGAAGAGGAAACCCGGGGAAGCGAGGTCGGAGAAAAAGTTGAGTTTTGTAGGTGACGCGCTAAGCCGGAGGTTATCGGTAAGCTATCAATAGGTAATGACGATGAGCTGCAGGAGAAAAACTAGTTCGTGGCTTGGGAAGACGAATCAATAAGCTTGCTAACCCAACTGAAAACCAGCATGGATGTGATTATCCCAAGAGACTGCCTGACGAGGCACCAACACCAGCTTGCGAGCCACTAATAACTAACTGCACTACTTAATCCCCTCCCATACCTCGCTCATGCCACCTATACAAATACTCACCTGGACAAGTCTCCAGCCATGCACTTCGCGATAATTTTACAGTTATTTATCTCCCTGCTCACTCTTCCATCCCCGGCGCTCTCGGTGAGCAAATCTCAAAAGCCACCTGGCAAAGATGCCATCCTCCTCTCTCAAGTGCACTCCCTCACTCTCCGGGGCGACCGTCGAACCAGCGGACGACGCGCGAGCCCAGTCCCCCAGCTGAAATGCGTCGGCCCATCCAAGCGCATCTGCAATATGTACGAGGTCGACTCCATGCGATGCACAAACTCCGGTTTCGGCTACGACGAAGAAGACGTCCAGTGGACCTGCACCGCGTCGCTCCCCGGCGAGTTCAAGCTCGGCTCGACGGATGTTATCTGCGAGGGCTACCGCAACGCGGATGACCCGTGGGTCCTGAAAGGGAGCTGTGGGGTTGAGTACCGCTTGCTTCTGACGGACCTGGGCGAGCAGAGGTTCGGCCACGAGAGCTTTGATGAGGACCAGTGGTGGCGGCACAAGCGGCCCGGAAGGTTTTCCAGGTCTCTGACTTGGTTGGGGAATCTGCTCTTCTTTGGAATATTCTTCGGGGTCTTTGGTCTGGTCATTTGGAGCATGATCAGGGACTGCCTTGGCCGGGGAGGAAACCAGGGGGGGCCTCGCGTTCGCTGGGGTTGGGGTGGAGGATGGGACGGTGGTGATGGCTGGGGGGGTGGTGGAGGTGGTGGAGGGCCCTACCCTGGTCCTCCGCCGCCGTATAGTAGTAGCTATCAGTCTGGGCAGGGATGGAGACCTGGGTTTTGGACGGGAGCCCTCGCTGGTGGTGGGGTTGGGTACGGGCTTGGGAGGAGAAATGATCGTTATGGCTCCCCGTTTGGTGGAAGACGCAGACGAGATGGGTATGGATCTGGAGAAGGAAGCTCGTCGTCTTCTCGATTCTCGACCCCAAGCACGAGCACAGGATTTGGCTCGACCAGCCGCAGGTAAGATTACTAGGTAGACGAATTTACGCATTCGTCTCCATTGCTGGTGAGATATTTCTTGCCAGCCTTTTGGGAACGACTTTGCGAGTGAAACCTAGCTAGAAATTGTGCGAAAGGCGTGGTTAATAGACGTTCGACAAGCAATGTTCTCACTTTAAACTCCTAAACTAAGCTTTCTACCCTCCCGCCAGTGTATATATATAAATGTGCCCAATTAACGCCCTGAAACACCCCCATCCCAAAAGCAAAACAATCGATTCAGTCATCAATGGAGCCCAAAACCTCTTCGGTTCCTCCTCCCAATGCAGGCTGCTTCTTAGTATTGCGCTTAACTTTGGCAGGCATCTTTTGAGAACCATTAGTCCCGCTGTCTGTACCATCTGGGTTGCGAAGCAGCTCCTCCTGGGCCTGTTTTTCCTTCGCGTGCTGCTCTTCAATCTGTTTCTTCTCCTCATCTAGTTCCTGCTGGATGACTCGGGGGTCATCGTAAACTGTGTTGGTCATTTCAGAGTAGGTGTTGATGTCAATGGATTCCCGCGGCCCGAGGAGCGTGTCTTTGATCCGCTGCGGATCACGGCGTTCCTCATTGTTAAACTTGAGTTTGATTTGTCGCCTGGACCGGCCGGGAAACAGTTTGCTGATCATCATGAAATCGGTCCCAAATATGCGTAGGCCCCTATAGAACAAATCGGTCATATCTTCATCCCAAGATTCGGTCTTGGATCGTTTCCCGTATGTCGCTTGGTTAATCTTTCGAGTGAGAGAGTTTTCAACAACATCTTCCAAGTCCCGTGCATTTCTGGCTGATTCTGCGTGGCGGTCGACCTGCAGAGAGGCGGTATCTAGCACGATCTGCCCATTGACAATCCTCATCACCGGTCCAGCCTGGGTCTTTGAATCCAGATCCTGACCATCTCCATCAGCTGCCGGAGAAGCCGCAGATAGAGTTCCTTTAATTGGAGTTTGCTGAGAGCCCTCACCCTCCTGGAGCGCTCTTTTGCGCTCTTGCTCAGCGAGCTCCAGGTTGCGCAGCTCTGTCTCACGTTTTGACATCTTTCCTGTCCGTAGGTCCTTGCACAGCTCCGACATCTTGATAATCGAGGGCAAAATCTCTACCATCTCCGCACCTTCGGGAGTTGGTTCGCGCTTCCTGCGCGCACGGGGTTTCCTTTCTTTTGTCTTGCCTTTGGCATTGTCACTGCTACTCGCCCGACTCGCCCGACTCGCCCGACTCGCCCTCCTCTTTTTTGCTTTACTTGTGCTGTCACTCGGCCCAGCTGTAGTGCGCGATTCAGAGTCCTCTTGATCTTCCGTACTTTCTTCTAGCGCAGGAGTTTGAGTAGTTGGGGGTGTCGCGAGTTGAGCTGATTCATCTAAGGTATGATCACGTAGAGTTGCCGCCGTTGGAGTCCCAATACTTGTCCTAAGGCGCTTCGATGGACGGGTAATTTCGGTCGCAAATTTGGCATTGCGCCTTACAGCCACTTCATTGTTGATACTGGCCTCAGTCGCTACATCGTCAGTTCCTATATTTTCGCGCCCCTCATCTTGAATTTGTGCTACGGGCGCATTGGTTGACGATGAGGGTGGGGATGCCTGAGGGAGTATGGAAACGTTCTTCGTAGATCTAGGGGGAGGGATAGAGAAGGAAGCCTTCCGCTTCGGACGAGGGATCGGGATCGCTGTTGGGGCTTGCTTTGGAGAGACATCTCTGGTGGTTGGGGGGACGGATGAGGATTCCGGAACTGGTGACTCAGGCGGGGCAGCCGACTCGACAGTTGAGGACGCAGCAGGCGGAAGAGGAGGTTCCGGGGTCGCCGTTTCACTGGCGCGTGTAGGCTGATGAGAAGCCGATACTTGTGAAGTGACACTGGCCCTTCGTGAGGGGACTGGGGGAGGAGGGGCGGGTGCGGCGCGTCGGACGGGCGCTTTGGGAGCAAATTTCTTGCCCGACTTATCTGGGAGGGGCAGGGGTGGTCAGCCCTGAGATAGCACGGGGGTAAGGTCAAGGAGTGCACATACTAATGACAGAGCTCGAGAAAGATTTCATTTCTCCGTGTTAAACCATCTCTCTGTAGCCGATCGTCGTTGGATGGCGCTGGCCTGCAGGCCGAAACCAGACGAACTTCTGGGGAAGGCGGGCGGGATCACGTGGGAGGCCATTAGGGCGGCGCTAAACTTCCCAAGCCGAAAATCCTCCTGGCTTCCCAAGTCTTGCTTATCTCGACCACTTCGCCAATCTTTTCCTCCCCCCTTCTCCTTCCACCCCACAACGTCTCTTCACCGGTCGGATCCTGCTGTAGTCTCTGCTACCGGCCAGTCGCTGCTCAGTGGTTACGGCCTCTTCTGACCTATGCCCCTCCAGTAGCCACTGATGCCGGCCGCCGAAGCAACCCCCGTCGCACCTCCCGAATCCGGTTTTGCCAAAATGGATGACCGGAAGAGAGCTGCCACGTATGACCACAATGATTCGGCCCCCCCCTTGAAGAAGCAGGCGACATCTATTAATGGTGGCAGCAAGCCTCATCCAGATGCTGATATGCCGTGGAAAGATGACTTGGAGGTATGTCACCTAACCCTTGAATGTGGGGGGTTGAATCCTCACAGGGGCCTCGTTTGAAATTGATAGTGCCATCGTTTTGACGCACAACTAACTGGGTGACCCTTTCCTTCTCCCAACAGCGATTCCAAAAAGACGCGATATGGCGCCAAATGCAGGAGTACAAGCGGGAGAAGGTCTCGCTGGAGGCGAAATTGAGGGAAATGTCGAAAGCTACTGCGTTCCACAATGATCATCTGCGTATTATCGATGCCTGGTATGGCCAGGTGAGTAGAATGAATTCTCGCGTGCTTTCTCCCAAGGCGGGCGAGAACTGACAACTTCCCAAGTTAATTGATGAGATCAAATTACTTTTGGGCACCTCTGAGGATAGTAAGGGTAGGTCCACTTCCAACCCGCAGACTAAGCCAAATCAACCCATTAACCATACCCTAGAGCGCGTTTCTTTTCAGAGCTCCCTTCTCTTCGAGGATGCCGAAAAGTTCGAAAAACACCTGAAATCTCGTTCCGATGATATACGCGACATCATTTCCCGCCTGGTTCCCAATGTCTCGAAATCCACCCCTGAGGTTTCAGATTTGCAAACGCAACTTGCAAAGAAGTTAGCTGAAGAGAAAGCCACTATTGCCGAGCTTGAGAAGGCACTATCCGAAAAGCAACAGCTGGAAGAAAGCCTGGAGGAAGCCTCTTTACGCTACATGATGGCCGAAAAGAAGCTTGACCGTGCACGAAGCTTGACCGTTGCCAAGTTGGAAAAGCAATACATTTTCGGAGCTCAACGACCTGGTGGCGATAGTGCATCCACCCAGCGCGAAGAGCCTTCGACTGCTAATGGCGTAACGCCCACTGCCGAACACACTCCAGAATCCGATGAAACGAATAGTAGGTTTTCTGCTATTTCGGAGAAGCAGAAAGAGCAGCTGCAAAAATTGGAAGCCGAAAATGCGAATTTACTCAGCCAAATCACAGATTTGAATATCAAGGTACCTCACTTCCTTCTCGACTTTCTAATACTTCCGAGGCTAAAAAAGTGGTATTTCTAGAGGTCGAAACTCACCGACGACGATTACGCACATACAGATTTATTCAAACAGCTAAGGTCCCAGTACGATGATGTAGTCAAACGCATAAACCATCTAGAGGCCACCAATGTCCAACTACGCGAAGAAGCCGTCAAATTACGATCGGAGCGAACGGCATATCGCAACCAGGTTGACGAAGAAACGCAAAATGTTATTGCCGAAAAGGAGGCGCAATTGATGAGGGCAGAAACCGATTTGGCAAGGATACGAAACGCCCGTGACGAGCTTTTGGCAGATCAGCAAATGCGAAAGGCAGCGCAAGAACAAGAGAAAACCGCAGTACTCAAGGTACAGGAGCTTGCAGATGCGGGGCAGGCTCGAATCGCTGCGCTTGAGTCTGAGGTGGAAAGGATGCGGTTGGAGCTCGAAAAGGACAAGGCGGCACAAGGGGATATCGATATGGCTCCGATCGAAGAGTTACGGGTGAAGTACAGCAACTTGGAACGCCAATACTCGATGCTCAACCACGAACTAGCCTCGATGCAGATAGCGTGCAAGAAATATTCGTCCTTGGCGGCCCAGAAGGTTGCGGATTTTAGTGCTCTGGACGAGAAAGTAGCACGTCTGACTGCGGAGAAGTCCAAAGCGGACCAGAAATATTTCGCCGCCATGAAAAGCAAAGAAGCACGTGATATGGAAGTCCGCACCCTGAGGATGCAGAATTCCAAGAGCTCCGATATCGTCTCACAATTAAAGGAATCAGAAGCAACAACCCGGGCATTACTGTCGAATATGGAAAAACAGGTCAGCGAAACCAAGGAAGCATTGAACTCGATGATGAACAAATATCACGCCTCACAGCAACAAATTACCGAGAACAACATTGTGATGGATGGCCTACGGGACCAGGTAGCTGAACTGAAGGCGCTATCTGTGGGTAAGGATTCCACCCTTGCCAGTACCGCGAGCGCGTGTCGACAGGCAGAAACGGAGGTTGAAGGTTTGAAGGCCACGCTTGCCGATACGAAGAAGAGCTTGGACAACTGGAAAACCAAGAGTCTTGGAAATTCGTCATCTGAGTATGAAATGTTGAGAGTAAGCTCAGCCGATTTCTGCTTGATACCTCGGTTTACTCGGCTAATTATTACTCCCAGACACTCGCTCTTTGCACAGTATGTCGCCGAAACTTCAAGAACACGGCGATCAAGACATGTGGCCATGTGTTTTGCAAGGATTGCGTGGAAGAGCGGCTCACCTCTCGATCTCGCAAGTGTCCTAATTGCAATCGATCTTTCGGCAATAATGATTATATGCATATCACGCTGTGACTTTCAACACCACATTTTTGGTCTGGTCTCATCCTACAAAAACTTTATTCATGTATCATAGTTTATTTCCCCTTCTTTCTTTCTTCCTTTACCTTTCCGCTTCCCCTTACTTTATTTTATTCCCTTCGTCTTGTGTTTCCAAATCATGGAAAAGGTTCATGGTGTGGTGTTCTGTTGTGTATGATTTAGCAGGATAGGTATTTACAGGGGCAGGCGTTTGACTTTGGTTTCTTCTTCTATTGATCAGATATCGGACCTCTGGTCTTCGGATTTCTTCCCCCTTTTTTATTTCTCTTTTTATTTCTGCTTTTATTCATAGTTGGATACCTCGTGCAACGATGCGGTATCAGGAGGAGATACCAAGTTCGTGAGTTGTAGGATTAACAAAGGTTACGAACGAGCAAAGGATAACGAATACAGCAATATTTATGGAGACATGCTATTAATGAGACCGTGAAGAGCCGTTTGCATAAAGAAACATCATTAATATTATCGTTACGAGTTAAATATTCTGCTGTAGAGAAGTTCATGTCGTCCGACCCATAGGTCTAATGGGGGAACGATCTGACCAGCATCCTCTACAGAAGTCTCCCACTCTCGGTCTATCCGCTCAGAGATCAGGTCCTGTAAGTCCTTGCTGGCTAGAACACTCTGCGCCTGATACGGACCCATGACCGAGGCCCTAACCGCCGCACTCAAGACCGCCTTCGCATGGTTTAACATGAACACATACGCGGTCTGACGCGCATCCATCCCCATAATCAAACAGACCACACCCCACAAGGGTGCAAGATGCCCCTTGGGCCCCAATTCATCCGCACCATCGAACGACGATTTTAAAGCATCCGAGAAGGCCTCAACCACATTCGCCGCCTTGGCCGCTTCTACGCCAGCTAGGAAGGGCCCGGAGGTATAGGTATTCCGGAATGCCCGCTCCCATACGCCAAGTAGCGCTCGTCCCTGTGCGACACTGGCGCGCTGTGCTACAGGACACGGCGTTGAAGCATCCAGGTCGTTATCTAGGGTTTCTAGCTCGCCGGGACGCCGATATCCAGCGAGAACGTAGGGGAGAGAGAGGCTGGCCATGGAGGCAATGGAGAGTTTCAGGAACCGGTGGAAGGAAGCCACGGGGGCTATGGAGCGGGGAATGGGTTTGTTGTGGGCGATGTAAGATTCAAGGCCGCTGGAGTAGGCGAAGGAACCTAGGGGCAGGGCGGAGTCGGAGAGGAGGAGGAGAGCATGGGTGGGAGTGGGTAAAGATGAGACTGGTCCTGGTCAATTGGCGGGGTGTGTTAATTATGGGGAGATATAACTCATACTTAAAACAAAAGTGATGCTAGTTAACATACCATCTGGTTGGATTGGTGCTTGCGAGGTCGGTGCGGAGGGTGAGGGAGACGAGCCCGAAGCCAGCGCTAGCCGAGCCCTTGCATCTAGGAGACGATACTCGAGATCGGATATCTCTTTCTCTATATCTTCGTGTAGGTTTGATTCGATGGTCATGGAGACATGCTTGGATCAGCTTTGAGTGGGAAGGAAGGAAGGAAGAAAGAGGGAATTGCTCTCCTAGCCCGCCGCTGCTAGATAAAAGAGACCAGCATCGCTAGCTCGCCGACTGATAACGACGGCCCCTCAGGAAATAAAAACCGGGACAAAAGGCAGAAGCCAGATAGTAGTGCGGTGTAAAGAGGCAGAATTCGGATTTCGTCTCCGATTCGGGATGTAGAATTTCCGCCAGGATTATTGTCTGGTGGAGGTTTATCATTCACAATGCGAGTGCGGTAGACAGGGAAGAATTGTTTCAAGTGTTTTCTTTTGTTCGGCTCATACGAGATGTCAGGCAAGCGTCTGCTCGATGCTATCCAATTCCTTAATGTCGCCGGATCAATTGCGTCAAGGCACCTCGCTGTGCGACAACGGCAGCTCGATGTATTTACCCGAACATCTTCGCTCACAAAGGGCATAAAGAACCAGACCGATGGCTTGATCCTCACTGCTAAAGCGGCCGCCGCGCTGGCTAAACGATTCAATGAACCCTCTCCTTCCCAATCAACTCCGACTTCTGCCGCAGCTAACTCCTCCCCATCCACGGTTGCTTCCTCCGAGCCTCCACAGCATTCGACATCCAATATCAAAACCTCCAATATCCCGAAATCTGCGGTTGGTACTAGTGGTAGCGCTGGAAGTGGCCTGCTGGATGTCAGTCCACAGCAGGATGTGTTCTATCAGCCTTCCAAGGAGCCCGCTGCGGAGTCATCGGGCATGCCGCGCGTGAACCTACCACAAAATACCAAAAACACACAAGTTGGAATGGATAAGCAAATCAATGCGGATGTTTTTCACTCGCCAGTAGGAACCAAGGCCGCGGAGACCCAGCAGGATATTCCCGAGGAAATGATGAAGGATATTTTCCATAGTCCGAGGGTGGCTAGGTTGCTGTCTCGGAAACCGCCAATTGATCCGAGGAGCCGTACTTTGGAAGGAATACCCGAAGAGTCTCGGAATATCAAGAATAAAAACGCAAATATCGTGGCAGAGGCTACTGCAGAGGAGATTGTTCTGCCCACTTCAAAGGTAGGTTGCGACTCAAAATGCTGGGGGATAGTGCGACATCAGCTAAATATTGTCGTACAGGTAGACGGAGAAATTGCAGTCGAGCTCAAGAAGGAGAATGATACCTATGAGATGGTCGAATCGCGGGTCCCGTCATCCCGTTTAGGAAGATTATGGCAGTACGGTGGACTCGCAACATCGATGGCTTTTGGAGCTATCGGCGAGGGTCTTCGACGGGTGACCGGTAGCGCAGAAGATGCTGCAGGGTCTATCGTGCTCAGTCCTGGGAATGTAGAGCGCCTTGTTGCGAAGTTGTCCAAGATGCGCGGTGCTGCTCTTAAACTAGGCCAAATGATGAGCATCCAAGGTCCGTTTAGACACCAGTGATCACGCCATCCCCATCGCCTAGCATATTAATTCATTACCAGACTCGAACATGCTCCCGGAATCGATGCAGCAAGTACTTCAGAGGGTGCAAGACCGGGCAGACTACATGCCCGCCTCTCAGCGTGACAAAGTCCTGTCTGATAATCTAGGGCCGAACTGGCGAGACCTATTCTCGTCTTTCGAAGAAATCCCCATGGCCGCTGCCTCCATCGGCCAAGTTCACGGTGCCGTACTGAAGAGCAATAGCCAGCTGGTTGCTGTCAAGGTTCAATATCCCGGCGTCGCAGATTCCATAGACTCCGACCTGAACAACCTTTCAATCCTCCTCACCGCATCCCGCCTTCTCCCCCGCGGGCTCTACCTAGATAAGACCATCGCGAACGCCCGAACCGAGCTCGCCTGGGAATGCGATTATCTCCGTGAGGCTGAATGTGGCAACCGCTTTCGACAGCTCCTTCAAGACGACCCGGTCTTCGTGGTCCCGAAGATCTACCCCGAAGCATCAGGCAGAAACGTCCTGACCATGGAACGGCTGAATGGAGTCGCCGTCACCAAGATCCAAGGTTTCACACAGACCCAACGCGACTGGGTCGGAACGCAGATTCTGCGCCTTTGCCTGCGCGAAATCACCGAATTCAAGTACATGCAGACCGACCCGAACTGGACAAACTTCCTCTACAATGCCGAGACGAACAATTTAGAGCTTCTCGACTTTGGCGCATCCCGCGCGTACCCCACCGAGTTTATCACGAAATACATTGAGACACTCGTTGCCGCCTCTCACGGTGACCGGGAGAGCTGCCATAAGCTCTCGATTGAGCTGGGCTACCTGACCGGTCATGAGTCCAAGGCCATGGTCGACGCGCATGTTTCCTCGATCCTTACCCTCGCGGAGCCCTTTATGGGCTCTTCCCCAGATGTGTATGATTTTAGCAATCAGACTATCACGGATCGCGTTCGTGATCTGATCCCCGTCATGATCCGGGAAAGACTGGCTCCCCCGCCTGAGGAGACGTATAGTTTGCACCGCAAGTTGAGTGGAGCATTCCTTCTCTGCGCTAGGCTAGGAAGCCGGGTGCGTTGTAAAGACCTGTTTGAAGATGCTCTTAAAAAGAACCAACAGTAATGTGATTGGAGGGTGGTGGGAAAGAAGGGTTGTGGTCGGGTTTGGAGACTGCGAATAGATCGATCTCCCCTTGTATATTATATAGAGAATATGTACAAATACAAATATATGTTACAATAGGCATATGAAATCGGTATGCGAGGAAAAATGACACGCTTGAAGATAGAAGAATATGAACCAGTCCTTGACCAGTGGCTGGGATCGCTCACAGTGAGAGCCGAGATGAAGATAGTGGGCGGAAGAACCGTCGACAGGTTTGTTGGGTCCAATGGTTTCTGGGCGATAAAATCGTCTATCAAGGGAATGTGCCTTGAACAGCTAGGTCCAGGTGGCAGCATCCCGTTGCTGAATTATGAAAATATAACTTCCCCTCCAGAGAGAAGCACCGTAGAAGAACGCGGCCGAAACGTCTAGTCATGTTCAGACCCAGCACAGGACCACAGCTGCCAAAGGAAGCGGATCAAGAAATCTTCTTCTTGTCAAAGATCGCATTCCAGTATGATTTTACTCCTTTGCAAATGCCTCTTTTACCCTTCCATGAGTGAAATTTATCCTCGAGCTCACAGGCTGTCCAGAGGATCTCCTGCCAATAATGTCGTTCAATATCCGTGCCGAAATCCTCAATTACGTTCTCTGGTATGGTCCACGCTCGTGTGTAGCTGCCATCATCGGCAAATGCCGGGTTGACTTCGCCCTTCTCAAACACCGTGGCTGGGTTGAACTTGGGAAAATTGGCGTGGATGAAAAATGCCCGAGGGCTGGGGGCAGTTAAGACATGGTGGCCCCCTGCGCCACCCTTTAGGGCGTAGTCTTCTGTCGGATCGAACTGAACCATTGCGGAGCCGGCCATGCCCCCTTCGGTAGGATGGCCCATCGCGACGATTCCTTCTGTGACTTGGTAGTAGGGTTCATTGACGGCTATGGCGGCAGCAACAAACGTCTCCTTGTCACCTTCGCCTGCTGCGCCTTGAGAGAGGAGAGGATAGAAATAAGATGGACCCCAGAAGTTGTAGTAGGTGCTTAGGAGGAGTGTTTTCTGGTGAGTCTTTTTTGAGATCAAAAACTCGCCGGACTCGGTTGACTGGCGGAGAGTGTTTCCGGGCGCTGGTTGAGAGGCGATGTCGAAATAATACGATGAGGCGGTAGATGCCCAGAAGTCGGGCCACGTCACCATGTTCTTCGACTTGAAGGGCTCATTTTTGAATAGAGATTCAGGCTGGAGCAGTGGGAATGAATCGGCATCGAGGAACAGAATCTCCTCGAAAGAGGAAAACAACATCGCGAAGATCTTGAACTGGTACTTTTCAATTTCCAGGACCTTGGGCACTGCATCGAGTACGTGGGAAAGCACCACGCAGCGTGCATTTAGTGACGGAAGAACCACATCGCAGATGAACGGTTCGTATTCATCGTCATACGCGAGGAAAACCTCTACTGGCAGCTTCGAGCCCGTCCTGCGAAGCATCCGGAGCGAAATCACTAGGACTGGGAGGTATGATCCTCCGGCGGTAGAAACCAGGCCCCTTGTGTTCGGAACGTAATTTAAATCAGGTGTGTTGGTCTTTATCGCATCCACAAACTTCGTATGCATCCCCTTCATGTGGCCGACATCCTCCGGAAACATGTCTAGCATCTCTGGTCGGTTGTTGGGATCGGATTCTTCTATCCTGATCGACGGCGCATTCCCCAGTCGCATTGGTGGCTCACATGTCGGCCGATAAGAGACCAGAAGTGGTTGGAAATGGCGCCAAAATTGGATATGGCCTTCTTGGTTATGCAACACCCTCTCATTCGCTTCTGCGGAGCTTGATGTCTCCGCGGTCGAATACTCAGAAACTTGAAGGCGTGAAAGAGACCAGATGAAAATAAGAGTGAATGCGGCAGAGAACACCATCACCCGCACGCGCGCAAGCGGGCGCCGTGGAATCATTCTTTTTTTATCACTCTGGGGTTGTTGAGGGGGCGTGGCAGATTAAGAGTGCCTCATGTGCTGGCTTCTGCCGGTGATCGATCGCAATTGCGGCGTTCCACTTGGCCTGGTTACACTCAGTTGGATGCAATAGTACAGTAACACAGACTCCTTAATCTCAATGATGAATTGAAGCCTGTGAGCATTTGCTCCTTTTGAGAGTTAAGGAAGATGAAGAGACGGCCACCACGGCAGAAAGACATAAGAGCGGTCGGCGATATGAGGTTGATGACCAGGGATTGAGTTGCGCGCGCGGAAGAGCTGGTTTTGATGGAGAATCAAAAGAATGAGAGTGGGAGAGGATTAAAAGAAGTAAAGATGAAGAAAGAATTCAAGATGGGAATGACGATAAAACTAAGGAGGTGGATGGCAGTTGATCCATTCCCTTTCCAAGCGAGCTTACCAGTGGATGTCAGAGAGATTGATGATGTGTTGTGCATTGAGTTAACTGTGATTAGACTTTAAGAGGATAAGCTCTTGGGAAATCGAAGCCGCGGTACGTCATAATTTTTAAAGATTCTCTTCATAGATAGGCAGTATTATTTTAAGGATTCAGGGCCATCAATTAGGATTAATTTTACCCCAGAGAAATGCGTGCAACGTAGCTGTATTGACGGACTATTAAATTATGATTATTCTTCGTAATTAGTCACTGTCGCCCCCATCATCAATATACGTCTGTTTCAGCGTAAATGCACTTCCAATCGCTCGTCTAGCTATATGGCATTTCTCTTGGATTCCTTGAGATTATCGCTATCACTAGTATGGTCAGAATTACTGCCGAGAGACAATCCACCCACCGAGCTATGGTCAGTTTTCTTCGAATTCAGAGTCTTCCTCCTCTAGGATTGTTTGCGACAAAAGTCCTCCGCTAGTTAGAGAACCGCCATCTTTTTGCGCACTCCATCCAATCCAATTGCTACTGGTCAGCCCAGGGTCACTTTCGCGAAATGAATACCCGCCACTCTGAGCAGGTTTACGATTGCCATGTTTGACTGCGGTTTGAACATGATATTGAGTGCTTGACAATCCCAAAGTGCGATGTAATATGTCGATAGTCAAGGTAGTGGCCAGGTATAAGAGAAGCCCAATAATAACTCCTGTGAGCAATGCCACTCCGAAGTAAATGAACAGCGCCTATTAAGAAAATATCCTTATCAGCCAGCTCTCGCCTTAATGAAGGCTAACCATACTATGCAAAAGGGCCAATAAAGAAGGACACTGTATGGTAAAGCTCGTACCTCGAATTTCAGAAAGATTCTCCAAGGAAATAGGGCTAAATATAGGGCAAATAGGCCCAACTTGACTAGTGGGGTGACCAGTAGTTTTAGGAGGAAATATCCAAAATATGCAACATAAGCAAGAGGATAGAGGATGATGTTGGTCACCCAGGTTGCTACTGTCGACCAATTCATCGGAAGATGCTCCTTCGAGCTCAACTTCTGGATAATCTAAGATTTCACAGTAACATCGCAGAATTTTGATAACAAAATAACATCCACTTTGGGAGGAGTGGGATGCAATAACAATGCAAGTAATTATCGAGACGCCCGAAGTCGGCCCTCGAGCAGAGTACCAGGGACACCGATCGTGGCTACTTTCTTGGGAAAGAGGAAATGATTAGGCGGTCAAACACGGCAGAATTCAGAGGTGAGGTTAGGAGGTATACATCATGATTTATAGCCAATCAGATGCTACATTCCCACTAAGTTTTGTCCACCGGATGGCGCAGTTTCCAAAAAGCCGAGCATACTTCCCATGCCACCGACTGGAATTATTGAAAGAGGAAGTCCCTGATAAGGCCAAAACTGAAAGCGACGCGGTGTTATTCAACCGAATTGGGGAAGTTGCATGCTTCCCTGATTGGACGGGCGACTCCCATTGGATAGGAGGGGGACAAATCCTGGCGATGATGTACAGCCAGAACGTCAGAAACGATGTTTTGTGCTACTGCGCAAAAACTGAAATTAAACACAAGACCCAGTTTGCATGGCTCGAGGTTCAATTATACAACTACCTGATAATAAAAACAAGATAGACCTCACGGTCTAGGGCAATCTTGTTCCCTTGAGTACCTGGATAGGCACAAGGCCCAACCACAAGAGAAGCCCTAAGCCCTAAGTTAAGTGGATAAGTGGACTGGGCCAGACTCCATATGTTACGATATCGTCGACTGTCGACATCATCGCCAATTCCAGCATCACGCCGACTCTCCAACTTACTTTCACACCCGGTCGCTTGTGATTTTACTCGTATGATTTTAGATTATACTAGGTAGATATATTATCCATCATTCTTTCTATTTCCCTTGCTCCCACCCTAGCTGACTGAGAGAAAAGCGCATTCCTTTGAGATTTATTTTCGACTCGGTGTTCTACCCCTCGGCCAAAGAGAGATTGGCGCTCTGATGCTGGCATCTTGATCTACCATATCTCATCTCCGACTCGTGTCTGATTTCTTACCCTTTGTCAACCACCCCCACATTGTTTTTCACTTTCATTTTGCTCGTGTTCTTTAACCTTCTTCCCCCCGCCCCGAAGATTCCCCGCTTCAGATGGGCAACAATCCTTCCAAGGGCCCTATCGGAGATGCCCCCGCGACTTCGGGCACTTCAGGCCTGACAGCGTCGACGAGTGATAGGAAGGTGACGCGCCGACCATCGCTCAATGCCCTATCAGGCACCACAAAGGCCACTGCCGCAGATCCCTCTGCCTCCAAGGAAACTGCAACCAGGCATTCGACTTCGCAAACCCATCCACCGGCCCAGCAACGTCTCCAATCACGCAATGCTACCGATCTACCGACACAGAAACTAGATCAGCCGGATCGACACGACTTGAGGAAGACGGAATATCGCTCAAGGGATATCCGTTCACCTGATCCCTCTAACCCCGTCCAGGTTCCGGTCTCCCGAGCTGCTGCAAGGCGTGATCCCTCTCACTCTGTCGCTGCCTCGGGCCCACCTCACAAGATGTATTACAGCGCATCGACCCATCTACAGCGTCCACCGCGCATGCCTTTGCCCATTGGAGATGCTACAGCCACTCCTGGATCGCCCATCATCGGGCCCGAGGACACGGGTTCTCTCCCTCCTAATGAGCTGTTGGACGAACAGACAGACGCGACGAGTACCAAGCCGAGCAGCACTGCGGTTGATGATGAAGATACCCTAGATGAACTCCAGCCATATGGTAGCAGTGGCGTTGGCAGGGCAGTCCCAACGACGATAGAATGGAGAGGCGAAGGAGAGAAAATCTATGTTACTGGAACATTCGTTAATTGGGAGAAAAAGTTCCGGCTACAAAAAAGGTGTGTGATTTTATCTTTGCTTCTGGATCCATTGTACTTTTATCCCACTCATACTAATCGAACGCTGTTGTGGATAGTGAAAATACACCCGGCGTCAGGTCCACAAGATTAAACCTCCGACCCGGAACACATCATTTGAAATTCATTGTCGATGGCGAGATGCGGGCTTCGGACAATCTCCCAACCGCAGTAGATTTTACAAACCATCTGGTCAACTATATTGAAGTGAACGCGGATGATGTCAATCGGTCAAGGAGGGAGAGTGATAGGAGTGTTGTTCCTCCTGGCGTCCACCCCCCTCAAGTCCTTCCCGATCCAGTTGGAACCGGACAGACCGACTCTACTGTGGAAGATCAATCGGAAGTAGAGGAGCCAGAAGAAATTCCGCTTGGAGATTTCCGTAGCATCGTACCGCCGTTCCTTGTGGACCTAGACAAGGATGAGGATAGCCCCAGCTATCAGCAGGCTGTCAATATTATTGGTGACGCCCCCACGCCACCGAGTCTACCACTCTTCCTTGGAAAGTCCATCTTGAACGGGACCACGCCGATGAAAGACGATAGTAGCGTTCTCAACTATCCCAACCATACCGTTCTTAACCATCTCGCCACAAGCAGCATAAAGAACGGCGTTCTGGCCACCAGCGTGACAACAAGGTACAAAAGAAAGGTAATTAGCTACTATCATCGTCCACCCATTCCCAGGCTGCTCGCTAAGATGATTCTATACAGTATGTTACAACGATATTGTACAAACCAACAGGTGATATAGGCGAATAGACGACGCATGAAAAGGCATGCTCCTCACTTGCGCTCGCTACCTGCTTCACATATATCAAACCCACCAACTGGTCGGAATATCAAACGATGTGCAACATCAGTCGCTGTTCGTGCCTTACATTCAACATGATCTTTGGAAAACTTCCAAAATCATGTGGCGGGTCTCTCTATCCTCCCTGCCCTACATACTACGCTCTGCTATCTTGACAATTTGTCCATCTAGGCGATGCAGATATTCTAGGATATTAATACACCCGAATACTAGGCCTTCTGGCCAGCTACGATCAACTGGTCCCAAAGCTAGCCTAATACATAACTACCCCAGGCCGAGGGTTGTGTGGATTCACAGCGTTTGTTTTATTGTTATGGCATATTTAAGACGACGCATAAGTAGCAAACAAAGTCGTGTGGGGTATATCCTCCCCTTTCACTTCAAAGGTACGGTCTTTCCTTTGTCATTCAGGCTATGTGGATTTATCACGTATATAGGTATGAGCAAATCTGAATGCTCAGATTTGGTGGTAGTTCTTCATAAGAATAGATTATCAAAGTTCTTTATTTTCCCTTTTTGCCATCATTAGCTTACTACTCATTTCACAGATAGTGAAACTGCAGTTAGATACTAGATATACGCGATCGTGTAGATGACGTCGAGGATCGCTGTGCTATGTATGGGCGTGGTTTTAACCGTATCATAAACATTTCCTAAAACCTGTAGTTTGTAGTGGACATGGAGTAACCACCCGAGGACGTTTCTAAATTGAAGTTCTTTATGCTGACAGAAATAAAATTTTTTGATTTAATCCCTCCATTTCACAAATACATCATCCGTCCGGAACCGCTGCGTACACGTCGACTCCTTCAGGGGGGTTCGGAATCCCGACTTATAAGCAAGCAACCCAGCCTGCGCAATCATGATCCCATTGTCGATACAAAACCTCTCATCCGTCGCATGAACGCTTCCTCCGCGGTCCCGCGCCATAATGCCCATCATTTCCTGTAATCGTTCATTGCACCCAACCCCACCAACAATCAGCACTTCCTTCGATCCCACATGGGCCATCGCGCGCTCAGTAATCTCAACCAGCATGGAATACACAGTCTCCTGGAGCGAAAAGCACAGATCAGCTCGGGTGGGCTTGCCACCATCCAGCCCGTCCGTGACAGTCATGTCGTCGTTTAAAGAATCTTCGTTTTCCTTTTCTTCTCCGTCGAGTCCGTACGTTGCGGCCAGCGCATCAATCGCAGCCAGTATACCAGACATAGAGATGTCCATACCCTTGACTGTGTAAGGAAGATCCACCAATCGCTTACCCTTCTTGGCTAATTGCTCGATGTTGTACCCTGGTGCTGGATCGTTGGATATACGTAGTGTGCGTGCGAACCGGTCAAGACAGTTTCCGACCGCCATGTCGAGGGTTTCGCCGAAGATTCGGTACCTCTGGGAACTGTAGGCAATCACTTGGGTATTTCCTCCGGAGACGTAGAGGACGACGGGGTTAGAAGCGCCGGTGATTAACCTGCCCATTTCGATATCTATATAGATCGTTAGCTAGTCAACCCCTCTTCTCCCTCAAAGTATAAGAAAAAAAAAGTATATACATACGTCCAACACAGTGATTCACACCCACTAATTCCTTCCCCCATAGCAGACTTAGCATCCGTGCAGCCACTGCCACACTTTGAAGAGGTGCACCCATGCCTGGGCCCTTGGTGTAGCAGATACAGTCCACATCGTCAACGGATAAGCGAGCTTCCTTGAGCGCCTTCTTGACTAGCTTTACAACCCACGCTCGATGATGCCTTGCCGTGTCTTTCGGGAGAAATCCCTCTCCCGGAGGGGAGACGTATGTGTGCCGGATATTCGCCAGCACCTGCGGGGTGCTTCCATCGTTCGGGTGCAACATGATGCCCACGCCAAGCTTATTGGCGGAGCCTTCGAGGCCGATGCCAATCATGACAGAAGATGATTTAAATTACAGGCGGAAGGGGAAGTATAGAGGGATATGTAGGGAGTGGGCAGTGAAGGGGAGATATGAGAATAAAACTCTAGAAGGACAATGTAGATATATTCTTAAGAGTAAGTCTGGTTGACGAAGCTCGAAAATTGTTGCAGCATCCAGTCATTGAGGGGCAAATTCGGGTTTGGCATCTGTTTTTTATCAGTAACGTTATCGATTGGTGCGTGGGCTTCTGGGTCGGCCACGGCATTTCCGCTGGTGCGTTTATCCGACGGTATACAACGTTCTAAGGTGCTCTCGCGGCTACAACTAAACCTCCCAACCCACTCACCTCTATTTCTTCCCCTCTCTCACCTCTCACCCCCTCCCAAACTGGGATTTTTCATTCCTCAGCTTGGTTTCTCTCTGTGACATTTGTACATTACTCTCTATTTATCTCCTCTCCCTGACTTCTTCAACCCTCTGGTCTGGGTTTTATTTTCTTGCTGTGACTCGAATCCCACAACAACCTCCTCATCACTATACACACCATGTCATCCTTCACCCACTTTCCAGATTCCGACAACTTCCAACGCCAGTCAGACGAGTTTACTACATGGCTAGCCGGTAAACCTGGCGTCAGGGTAAACCCCAAGATTCTTATTGCAGATTTGAGACCTAATGGTGCTGGGAGAGGTGTCCGTACGTCCCCCAGATTTTTTTTCTTTCTTTACCCCTTCTCCTCCTCGACATGGCAATTATGCCTTGGCCGTGTCGAGTTTTCTATTGTCCAAAGTGATTCCTTCTCTAATATATTGGTGCCATCTCGTCAGTCGCCCAGGCCGACATTCTCGACGGCGAAGAACTTTTCACAATTCCCCGCGAGCACGTCCTCTCCACACAAAACTCGAGGTTAAAGCGCCTTCTTTCTCAGGACCCGGACGAGCATGGCCCATGGTTATCTCTCATGCTAGTCATGATATATGAGTATCTCCAGGGGCAACAATCTCCCTGGGCTCCATACTTCAATGTTCTTCCGCGGAGGTTTGACACACTGATGTTCTGGTCCCCTTCCGAACTGCAGGAGCTTCAGGGGAGCGCGATCGTCGACAAGATCGGGAAACAAGATGCAGACCAATCAATTCTCGAGACAATAGCTCCTATCGTGCGAGCAAATCCTGCTCTTTTCCCTCCGATTGATGGCCTCGCTTCGTACGAAGGGGATGCGGGCACTCAGACTCTCCTGAACCTCGCTCACACGATGGGCTCCCTGATCATGGCCTATGCTTTCGATATCGAGAAGCCTGAGGACGAAAACAATGAGCGTGAGGGTGAAGACGGATACATAACCGATGAAGAAGATGAGCAATCGTCCAAAGGTATGGTCCCGCTAGCGGATCTCCTGAATGCCGATGCTCACAGGAATAATGTATGATTCACGCATCTCTACGGATTCTAGTCTCTTACTAATACCAGATTAGGCCCGCCTTTTCCAGGAAGAAGAATCATTGGTTATGAAAGCTATCAAACCAATTGCCGGAGGAGAGGAGATTTTCAACGACTACGGAGAAATCCCTCGGGCCGATCTGCTAAGACGTTATGGCTACGTGACGGATAATTACGCCCCATACGATGTGATTGAACTTTCGCTTGACCAAATATGCAAAGCGGCAGGCCTTGAAAACTCCAACATCGAGAATCAACCTTCAGTATACCGCCCCTTACATTTCCCGTCTTCGACGCTAACTATTTTACTTAGCTTGAGTTCCTTGAGAACCTGGAGATCCTCGATGATGGATACGCCATCCCCATACCTTTGCCCAAGGATCAACTGTCAAATATCGTCCCAGATGAGCTTATCGTACTCATCAACACCCTGCTACTGTCCCCGGAACAGCTGGCCCAGCAGCAGCAAAAGCAGAAACCTCGAAAGCCTTCATTTAGCCATTCAGAAGCGGCGATTCTCGCCAGGGCAATCCAGCTAAATCAGTCAGGCTACAACACGACCATCATGCAAGACCTCGAATTACTGTCGCAGCTCACTCAAGCCGGAGCATCCGGTCTTCCGGAAGTGTCTACCCGAAGAATCAAAATGGCGATTAAGGTTCGCATGGGAGAAAAGGAGATCTTACAATCTCTATTATCTATGCTTGAAGCTTTCTTGACAAATTCGGCTCAAAATGGCTCGGCATCAAAGCGAACTGCCAACGGGGATGTTGACGACTCGAGAAGAACAAAAGCCCAGAGAACATGATCTTCATATCTTCAAATGTGGAAAAAAAAAGTTTTGGTTCTTGATTTAATATATTAATTGTTTTTGGTTTTCTCGTTCGCTGACCACACAGCTCCGCTATCCGTACATGCTTCTATCAACCGGCTAAAGAAGAAAGAGAAAGAAACTGGCTATGTACACTAACATCCGCATAATCCTAGGTCGTCATAAAAAAAACGCGCAAAAATTATCCATGAACGACATAATTCTCAAGGCTGAATGCTCTGGAGCATTCAGAAGGGGGGGAGGGTGTGTTAAGGGTATGCGATAATAACACAAAATAATAACGCTGCCCCACAAATCAAAATCTCAAAAGGAGTAAAAGTACAGTTGGGGCGAGAAAACGGAAGGAGGACTGTCGATATCAAGAACATCCACGGAGATCGATATATGGATATGAAGGGCGGCAAAGGAGGTTTGTTGTTGAAGGAGAGGGGAGAGAATGAAGCCAGCTTATGTCTCAGAGCTAGTGGGAACGGCACCAGGCCCAGGATTTGCTCCTGTTGTTTGCCCCGTGTTCTGCTGGTTGTTGGCCGCAGCTTGCTCGGCCTGCAACCGTCGCTGTGCTTGCGCCTGCGCATGTGCCTGTACGGCCGCCTGATCTCGGGCTTTCGCGATCATGATTGCCCGGTTTTGCATGATTTGGATATCCCACGGATCCATCTCATACTCAGGTTCGTCGTCTGAATCTTCTTGATCATACTTAAATCGATCAGCTTTCCACGGATCCAGCTCCATTCTACAACGCGCGGCAAGATTTCGACGATCTATCATCAAGCGACCACCACGCCCGATACGCCTCCTGAATGAGGGTATCCTGCTGGTATCCTCGCGTGTTACTAAGGCATGGTCGGCAAGCTTATCGCGGAACGAAATGGGTCCTGCAGTGTCAAGGAGAGAATCCGACATGTTAATATCCGACGATTCGGAGGACGGGGGAGTCGGTAGTTGAGTTGTGATTGCGGGGCGGAAAGCCCCGGTCTCAAATTTTCTCTCAGGTGACGGTGACAGTGGCGCTCGGGTGATATCGACATAGCCCTCGTTCCACTTGATATGCTTCGTGATATTGTGCTTGATGTCGCGCAAAATCTCGTTCTCCTTCTCCGCCTGCACATCTTCCAACAACTGCAAATCCTCCGCGGATTGAGTGCCAGGCTTGGGAGGCATGCGAAGCTGTGTCGTTGGGGGGCGTTGTGCTGGTGGTGCCTCCGCCGGCTTCTTCTTGGGCTGCTCGCTGGGTCAGCTTCCAGATCAAAAGCATTCTGAGCATGTATAGTGCTTACCTTCTGGTTGATGAGATCCTCATCATCGTCCTTGATGTTGAGTTTCCTCTTCATCTCCTTGACTTCGGATCTCTGCAGGAATACTTGCCGCTCTGTGACAAGCATCTCTTTTCTCGCCAGTTCCCGTTGGCGTACTAGGGCGACCAACTGTCGAGCATCTTCCAACTCCTTTCGAAGCCGTCTCAACTTGTCTGCACTCTGGGCATCTCTACCACGAGTCTTCCGGATCTGGCGAACTTCACGCCTACGGAAGCAAACATACGGGTCTGTATCATCCGTATCCTGACCAGTTTCGAACTGCATCAAAGAGTCAGCGAGAAGCCACTTCTGGACGAAAATATGAGCTCACCTTGAGGCTGGCAAGTAACGATCGATTCCCGTTGTTGGCCCTTATCGTCTTCCAGTGTTCATATACGTCCTTGGCAAAACGTCTTACGCTCTCTTCTACGGCTCCATCCATCGATTCTTGGATTTCGACGAAACTCAAGACCGGGGGACTATCTACAGCGGCGAAAGGCTGCCTTAATTGCGCCGTCTCCTCGAAGAAGTTCATCACCTCTTCGAATTGATCTTCCGTGCAATGGCTGGTAGCATCCCGCTTTTGGTTCATGATCTTCAAAAATACATCGTCCTCTTCAGTCATGTTATAAGGACATCCGCAACAATCCTCCACGGTGGAAGAGAAGCGAATGTACGTCGCAGGTTGCGAGAACACAGGCGGATAGAGCTCGTCATATCGAAGGTTACTTAGGACGGTCTCCGGGGTCGGAATATGGGCTTCATTTACTTTCCCCCGTTGAGACGCGTTTATTGCAGCCTGAAGATGGAATTCCTATACGAAAAAACGCGTTAGCGGACGCTGTTTGGGGGTTTTATGGCTCGATGCAAAATTTTCACACGAGGTGAGGTTGCGATATGTCACGTGATATTAACAGGGATGGAGTCGGGCGAAAAGAACTCACCGATTCCTCAGCCTTCTCAACACCAGTTTCGATCTGTTGTAGGGTATTTTGGATCTCATCCTCGAGAACATCTATCTCGTGCTCCCTGACTATGGGGATGGAGGCCTTGGAGGTGAGCTTTTTAGGGCGCGTCCTCCCCAATCCCCCGTACCGAGTCATGCGAGCTTTTGGGGCGTAGGACAGGCAACGACCATGGGTAGGGGTCCCGAAATTGGTATTAATCGAAAGGTCTGATCATGCGAGATCTTGTAGACGTATTTTTGTGATGACCGGCGATGGGTGGTGGGAGATATCGACGGCGGAAATCTCGTAGCAATAGCGCTGGCGGTTGAGTTGACGTTGCAATGTCACCCAAGCGTGGCCTGTTTTGGGTCAGCGCACGGGCTCAGGGGTTCGCTTGCCTTGCCGTTTTGGGTTAGTGCGGGGCTGGCCGATATCAAATTGCTCGGGTTGCTTTCCCTTGGCATGTTATGTTATGACTTCGACCGCGTACGGCAGCCGCATCATATCTTCGTAGCAGGCGCAACTACATCATATAATCAGGCTCTAGTCAAACCAAATTCAATTTTGATGCTTCACATTCACACCGCCGAATACATCTTTTGATATATATTGTCTTTTGATTCCGCTTTCCTCTACCGATCTCGCCCCAACATCGCCCGCCCGACCCACCATGGATCAGTCCAGTGAACCCAACAACGCCGCTCTATACGATGCGCGGAGACGACGAGCATCCGTGGGAACCTCCCAGCTCTTTGAGAATATCGTGTCTGCTTCCAACTGTAGGTCTAATATCTCTTTAATGGAGTACGGTTCGTTCCGACACTGACGCAGTTGGGTTCCTCGCTTAGTCGATAAGGATGAAGTCGATCGACTCCGCAAGCGATTCATGAAGCTAGACAAGGTCTGCATTCTCGATCAAATCAAAAAAGGCAGTGTATATTTCGGTTTAGTTAATGACTTGTATACAGGACAACTCTGGCACAATCGATCGCGAAGAGTTTCTTTCCCTCCCACAGGTGTCGTCGAACCCGCTCGCCACGAGGTGCGTTCCAGCATTCTAAACACCACTTCCTCGAAAATGAGGGGAAAGCGGCAGAAAATTTTGCTAACATGCGGGGTGGGGATAGAATGATCGCAATCTTTGACGAAGACGGCGGCGGCGACGTCGACTTCCAGGAATTCGTCTCGGGTCTCTCAGCCTTCAGTTCCAAGGGTAACAAGGAAGAAAAGCTTCGGTTCGCATTCAAAGTCTACGATATCGATCGGGACGGATACATTTCCAACGGCGAGCTGTTCATTGTACTGAAGATGATGGTCGGGAACAACCTGAAGGATGTCCAGTTGCAGCAGATCGTCGACAAGACGATCATGGAGGCGGACAAGGATGGGGATGGGAAGATCAGCTTCGAGGAGTTTACGGATATGGTTGAGAATACGGATATCAATTTGAGTATGACTTTGAGTATGTTCCCATTTTCTTTTCTTTCTCTTTCCCTCTAAGCTTTGTAAAGTGGGGGTTTCGAACTGACATATTTTGCTTTGCAGATCAAATTTAGCGACTGGAGCTTGATTTACGCGCTTTCCCTTTTTCCTATTCTGCGTTTTTCAAGTCCGCTCTGCTTTATATTTTGACGCTTACCTCCCTGGATTGCCATGATTATGATAGTGATGACGACTGTAGTTTAGACAGCTTCTCCTTGTTGATGAAATGCATACATGACAATGACGTATATATGCAACTGGTATTCTGTTCTATTGATGTATGTATGTTTAAGCTTAGTAGGTATATCACTAGTACTAGGAGTACCTACTACTGCTACTCTCCTCGCGTTGAAATACCAGTAGTATAGGAGCATGTTCAAGCCATACCTACAAAATAATATTTCTCTACTCCTTGCCATGAAACTTCTCAATATATACTAAAAAATAACGTATCCCCTCAGTAAGTCTCTGGAATGTTACCTTCAAACACCATGTACAAGTATATGATGACCATGCATGTATTGTGTAATATCCTGTACTTGTTAACGAGCATCCTAAATATGTGTCAAGACGCAAGATATATTTCCGTCCAAAGAGCCCCAGCATTCAAATCAGGCATCCTATACCTCAACCAATCCTAAATTCCCGATAACAAAGTCCAAAAATTTATACAAATCCCGACTGGATTCTATTGGACTAAGGTTTCTTTTTCCGACTCATGCTACTCTGCCGAGTCATCTCCCAACTCCCGTAGACCTAATCAGATCAGATCGATCGATCGATCGCATCGCACCGTAGGTTTTCTCCTTTAAAACACACATATACCTAGTAATGCAGGTCAAGAACTCTGATGATGAGGAAATCAGAAAAATAGAAAAAGAAAAAAAGGACAGCCAGATTATCGGAGTTAATCGGTAAATAAAAACACATGGCGAATTTCGAAGTCTAAAACAAGGAACCAGCCCCCCCAAACACGAATAGAGTTAGATAACTTCATGGCAGATTAATTCTAAGTCCTCAGCTGGTCAGTTGGTGGATCGATCGATCGATCTATCAGATATCTTATTATTTTTTTTCCCTGTCATGTTGGTATTGTACCATATGGCAGAAGATACCGCGGAACTGGGAAGACTTCCCGTTCGCCTTGAGTGTGGAGAGGAGGGGTTCGCATGGATATCCTTAAGCGGTAGAGTTTATACTGTTAATAACGATATTTGGCACATATATTGAAGATTAGATCTGTTTTAATTGCCACAGTGAGTATATATCAGGGATATTTGGATCGAGTCGGGTTCATTAATAAGTAGCCAAGGTAGTATATATAGTGGTAGTTCATGATTCAATATCGTACATAGTAGTGATGTCGATCCAACCTTTTCTTGTGAGAGCAGCTGTGAGTATTGACCAGCTGAGCATCCAGAACAAATCCAAAAAAGAAATCAAATCTATATCGCTAAAAATCAACCGGTACGCCCATGAATCATTTTTCCTTCAAAAAAGAAATGCAAAGAGCCGGTGGCAGGCAGACAAAGCGGAGGGACTCGAGGCAGGATGTTGGATCTCAATTTCATTTTTGTTCGTCTTAGCTTTCGTTTGTTGATCCCGGTCCCGACTAAGAGACACCTTCGGTCTTTTCTTTTCTTTGCTGTTGTGATGGATATTTTCCCCCTGTGATTATTTTTTTATTAGTATAACGCAGATAGCGCAGCAGAGAACATGTGGGGGCAAGAAAGGCTGAACAGCCAAACTTGGACTTTTCCCCACGCGTGGTTGGCCAATAACCAAATTAGGAAAGTGCTGGAGTTCCCAGCCGACTTTGGCTATCATGGGATATCAAATAATTAAAAAAAAATGAAATAATAATAGTCATGACAAGGACAAGGAAAGGAGATGTCGCAGAGGATCTATCAATCGATAGTGCGTCCTGCTGCTCGCCCCAGGAGCTAAATTAGTCTCTGCGTTAGGGGCGAATCCGCGTCCACAAAAGTACTGGCGCAGAAAGTGGACTGCGCCACTGGATCCCGCGCGTGGTATCCCGGTTCTTGGAGCTGAAAGCATCATGCGTGGGAAGTTGCGACAGTTCGAGTACGGATGAGCTCCGGTCGACTTTCGAGCAGATCAAGACATTGGCCCAAGGCTGAGTCCAAGGTCAATAATTTTTCTTCGGTTGCCCACTGGGTCTGGTTTTGGGTCGCTTACCGGAGAGTATTTCCTCCTCCCAAATGCCCATTTGATAGTCCACTAGGCCGTGTTGTTCCATCTGATCGCAGAGTTGGATCAGTTCCTTGCCTAGATTTTCCATCATATCGATGTTAAGAAGGCTGGTCCGAGAAGACTGGCGTCCCCCCTGAAGTAATTCTTGAGTCATGTCTTTCTGCTTCTGACAAAGAGCCAGCCAACAGATGTTGAAGTCATTCCATAGTTTCAATCGATCGGAATGTAGTACTTGGTCATCGCGGAGAATACCTGTTCAGCTCCGAGCACATGGACCCATCAAATTAGCGAAGGACATAAATTTGCCACTCGATCTGGAAGAGAAACCAAGTGAGGGGAAAGAGGAGAGGGTGCTAGTGCACCTGCATGGCGCTTGGAGGGTGGGTAAGGGAATGGCGTGGAGAATCGTCCAAACGCTAAGGAAAAAAATACATACCAAGCTCCCGCGCACTAGCCACCAGCCACTCGGAGATTTCTAAAAGTGATCGACTACCCTCCACTAATCGGCCAGCGCGTATATGATCAATTGTTCCTCGCAATGCTCGCTGAAATCGTCGATACGGTTCATTTGTGTTAGATAATTCGGGCGATGCTTGGGGCTGCGATTGTGCTAGCGCTTGCTGCTCCAAGCGTCCTATCTCCGCCATGGTTGCGGGAAAAGGCTGGGTTGCGCTCGAGCGTCCAATGGGCCCCGGCTGATTATAAGCGGACAAAGGGACTTGTGAAGCTAAGTAGGGCGATGGAACTCCCGCACCCGTCTGTTCATTGGGGGGGAAATACTGTGGAACCGCAAATTGGCCAGAAAGGGAGTCCATTGCTGCAGACTGCCGTGATGGGTATGGTGGCACGACCTCATACGGGGTTTGCGTCGGGCCTTGTTGAGCGAGGTTGTATACCATTTCGGATTCGTATGGGGAGAAGGTCTGCTGACGCTGTTGGTCGCGCAACGTCGGCGGATATGGTTGCAAATCGCCCCCCTGCAACGGACCGCCTTGAAAGGTGGTGTCTGTGTATCCATAGTCCACGTACGTGGACATTCGGGGTCTTCCTGCGGCCTGCGACGGATCTCCACGTGTGGAATGGAGACCAGCCTGTCTAAACCGATCTGATACACCACCGGACGACCTGGGAGTGGAGCGACGGGACATCCCCGACCCTGTTGGGTAGTGGGCTTGATGATCATGCTGCTTCATGCGCCGATAATCACCATCCATGCCCCCCAGAAATCCCCTACGCACTGGATCGAGGTCGAAGGACCAATCCGTCGGTGGGGAGAGCGGAGGACTTGCGTAGGATTCCAGTTTGGCGGAATTATATGGTACCTTGGCGCGATTGAAGGATTTTCTCGTTCCTAAAGCTCTTTTTTCGTCCCCTTTTCTGGGTGAAGGGATTGAACGATATTCAACCAGTAAAACCGTAGGCGCGTTCGTCTCACGGTTTCAGCTTTGCAAGGATCGGTACCACAAGCAGAACCTAGATACGTTTTCGAGAAATAGTTAGTCTTCGTTAAATTGAACTCAATCGCGAGCGCGAATTTGGGGCGGGGGATGATACTTTTAGCTTCTGCGTCTTGAAAAGTTGACCGGATTCAAACTGAGTAATGATAATATAGGAGCGAAAGTAGCTTCAAAAGGAATTACAATGCAAGATCTGGGGGGAGAGAAGTAGAATAATAGCGGCAGACAACAGGCAAGATGAAAGCACCGAAAAAAAGGGGCGGTATAGGTTAAATTTTTTTTTAAAAGATCAAATAAAAATTTCAAAGAGCTAAAGCTGAAGCCTTCTCGCAAGTGATAATTTCCAGATGCAATGCAGGAGGATGTGCTCTGGGTTTGCAGCCCAAACGTGCTTATTATTGGGAAACAAAGAAGATGGAGATGAGAGCGGGGGACTTGAACTAGGTACACAAGACGGGGATTCGCGCAATACTTATAGCAGCATGAAGCTATCCTTTGTGAGGGACTGAAAGTGATCCTCAAGAGTTTTCAATAATCCCTCTAGAACGAGTCGATCAAGCTTCACAATGCAGCTCTTCCTCTCAAAACCCGCGGCCAACAAGTGTTAAGGCCTTACTCGGCACTGCAGGCCCGGTGTGGAGTAGTCTACACACCACAGAGCAACATAGATTTGAAAAAGAAAATAACTTATGAAATAGAGAGAAGGATTGGCAGAGGAGTAATGGGGGTAACCGAAAAGGAATAACAAAAAATTAATTAAAGAATTAATAGAAACAAAAAGGAATGAAGAAGAAAAGGGAAAGTGGGAAAAAAAAGTGCTCTGGGACGAAGAAAAAGAAACGACACAAAAAGAGGATAATCACTCGACGTTCTTACTGTGTGTTTTCTTTTCTTTTTCTATTCCCTTGTTCCTTCTGTCAAAGAAAACAAAAGCGTCATATGCATTCTATTCTTCGATCGGTTATAGTGACACCCTTTCGGACTGTTCTTCAACCGAGAGCTATTAATTCAACTGTTGGACTCACTCCTGTTTCCCATGCAGATAAGGACGGCAGTGTCAACTTGCTGTGGCATATCCATTAGCTCCACAACTAAGACTTGCACGAGCAGCCCCAAGTAAGTCACTCATGACCTAACAAGCGCCGGGGGGGGGGGTTTGCTATTTGGGGATTAATGGTCATTGCTCAATAATAGATTAGTAGTATCTCGCATAGCGCATCTCCAGAGAATCCGATAAGGTTAGCGACCAGTAACTTGGTACAAACCATCCGACACTAACATTGGCACTATTTCAAATCCCTAGCTTGTTCCAAGAACTTAACATACGCTAATCCTAGTCCCTGTCGCCCCGAAAAGACGGTTCCGAGAGTCTGATTTCCCTGTTCCCAAGAGAGTCATTTACTGACGGTAGGTGTGAGGTCTGCTGCTGACCCAAACCCTCGGGAGGATCCTCTCTTGCTTAGAAGATCCGGAGAAAACGCAACGGAAAAGAAAAGAAGACTCGGACTCGGGGGGGGGGGGGGGGGGGGGGGGGGGGGGGGGGGGGGGGGGGGGGGGGGGGGGGGGGGGGGGGGGGGGGGGGGGGGGGGGGGGGGGGGGGGGGGGGGGGGGGGGGGGGGGGGGGGGGGGGGG
>JAPDEL010000141.1:0-53113 GCA_027569095.1 Aspergillus conjunctus
GGAAGTATTGGTTTAGGTCTTAAATAAGTTGCGTGGAAGGTTTGCGCTTATTAATGGTCTTGGCAGTCATGTGAAATAGGAACGATCCACGTGTAAACGTTTTTTAGGTGGCGTGACATGTGTACACCGGGAGGGAATTACGTTAATTGGAGAGATGCTTATTAAGCGGTCAGGACCCACGCCATGGTCTGAGAGGTTGGCAAATAGAGGGTTCTAGACGAAATCACTTGAGAGCGGAACCTCATTATTCGCGTTTTGTTATTTGGGGTTGGCTCCTTGTACCGAGTAATATTCCTTTACAAATCATGCAAAACTAGTGCCCGAATAGGGTAGAGAACTCTGCAAATTGCAATGAATAGGAGAAGAGAAGCGTTGTTTATTTAGCCTACACATCTACGGAAAGCTATCAGGATGCGTTTCGGTTCCAGATACTCCAGCACCAAGGGACTTTCAATTCATTCGGTGACAGTATCCTGATAATAACGGAAGCCTTCACAGAGCAAAATCGTTATCCCGATCCTAGTTGCTACTCTTGATTCCCAACGTTTGGTCAAAGATACTCCCTATATCCAAGTTGGTGTTCGTGTACATCTTTGCTGACAGCACATCAACTTTCCCAAATAAACCCAGACAGCCGTCAATATGGGTCTTGTTGAAAGTCCAGTCAAGGGCAGATTTCTGGTCCACATATCTAGGTCTGAATTAGTATGAAAGCGTTCAAGCAGCATGTCCTCTTAAGCGCGTACCGTTCAACAGTGACTATGTTGTTGCCACTTGGAAAAGCAAAGAGTGCAGTTTGGCCAGCAGGCTCCATCGCTCGAAAGGTTGCTGTTTGGTGGAGGAACCAATCGGTAGCCTATAGAATTATGATGAAAGTTATAAGTCATTGGTCTCTCCTAGACGACTGACAGTGTGTATAACCTCACCTGCTGCAGTTTCCCGGGAAGAGCAGTCAATGAGGTGACAAAAACCACATCTTCAGCCGCAGTCAGAGCTACGGAAGAGCTCAGCAGGCCCGCGATAATAGTGCTGATTTTCATTTTCAATAAAGCTGGTAATTTCCGGAGGGTGTGTAAGACAGTAAAAGCCCATGGGGCGAGGGCAGCCTATTTATATGCTTCGTGAAAACGTGTTGATCAGCTTATCCGTGTCCCTTTCCTTTATGATGCTTACTTTTATGTATACTCAATTTTGAACAATGCTCCTAAATTTAAAAATAACTCACCTTTGGCCAATAATTGGTCCACCTTTCGCCGCTCCGGCAAACTTCAGTCTGGGGATAATGCGGGGAGATGTATAGTTAGCAGCTAATCATCATGGCTTTGCGCTACGGCTATTCAATAGCCATTTATATTACTTTACCCCATCCTTTGGTAGAGAAGAATACTATAACAAGCCGGCAATATGGTTTCATTAAGCAATTTTCCCACTCACTTGGCTATTACTGACACAAGGCTTGCCGTGCTTGACGGCGTAGCGTTGTAAGCACTGGTCCCAATTTTGGGATGAAATCTTAACAGGAGCCAGATTTCGGTCGGGAAGAAAGGAGCATACTGATATTCTTATGTCTAGCATGCTATACCATAAATATCACATTCCCCGCCAGCATGCTCTACATATTTTCTTCAATCACTTCACTATTCCCAGCCTACAACAGTCAACGGGCTATACTCTTCACTCAGTAGCAAAATGAAGCTTCTTCCCACCGTATCCAGCGTTTTGGCCGCGACGTGTGCCATGATCACGTCTACGTCTGCCTCCCCTCTGCTCGATACCGCCCCATTTTCTTCTCTTGTTGAAAGAACCGATGTTGGAGCCGGAGCAGCAAGCGCTGCCCTAGTGTTCCAGCCCCAGCCAGGAAAGGGGCCCCAGGTAGGAGAGTCTTTCTTCGCATCTATCGATAGATAACTAACGCGGATTTGATCTTGTAGTTGCTTAGTCTGTTCGAGGAATCTGCGGAGTATATCAATGACAACGTTGCTGGCAGCGTCATCGCATTCGGATTTAAAGTTGCTGGCAAGGAGCAATATGTTTTCGTAGAAAGGCAAGTTTGATGCCTGCTCTAGATTACAAGGTAAGGAGAGTAAAGGGAAAAGAGCTAACCGTTTATCTACAGTTACGAAACCGCAAAGGACGCAGTGGCATGGGCATCTACTGAAAAGCACTCGCAATTCGTTGCTCAACTCCTTCCCTTGATTAATATCTTTGGGACCACCACGTATACTAACCTGAAAATTGGAGACCTTTTGGGACTCGGTCACTAGTGAGGGCTTGGATACTTCGTGTCAATTGCGCTACCCTTGAGTTCCGCCAGCGGGATTTTATCAATTCACCGATGAGCTGCTGAGGCGTGTTATGGTGTGCCCGGTTTTACTTGTGATATATGCTGTTCAATGTAGCGTACATATTTTCCCCTACACATCTTGATGAGGGATTGACATTAATTTCCACTCTCCCAAATTTTGGCGTTTAATCTAATCATGCAAGGTTCATGCCGCTAAGATCCTAGACGTCCCATGAGGGGGGTAGAACTCAGCGTTTCTTGCCTCATCTACCGCAGTAAATGACTCTCTAAGCTAGTAAGCTGTCAGCAGAGAAGTCTGAAGAAGGAAGGATCGGTGAGAAGCCACGCGGGGAAGCTGCTCAAGGTTTTCCTCAGACTGAGGGCTCATTTTTAGGCCTCCAATCCACAGTAATACTTCGGCTTATTGTCGCGTTGATTGGAACAAGACGCCGAACCGCCAGGAAAAGCCGAACCTCATAAATACTACTTCCTTAGTAAGACCAAAGCTACGTAGCCTTCGTAGAATGATAGTTACAACATTGGCCTTGACGTTATATGTGGGATCACCTACCTCCCTATACTACACGATGAGAAATGAAGCAGTTGTTTGCCAAGTGATGCCTCACCTGCGTTCATGTTACGTTACTAATCTCGGTTGTAGCGGGCTTTCTCGGCCTACTGGCTTTCTAGTCCAATCAGAGGCGTTCTCCCGCTACCACAGCAGTAGGTAGGTATACCTGGTTCTAAAAGCGTACCAAGTTGATAGGATATCATTCTCGTCTTTAGAATGAAGTCCTGCCACCTCGCAGGTGTGCATACCCAGTCCCGGCCCAAAGCTGGGAATTTCCTTAATATGTCAATTTGGGGGTAGGTCCCACTTCCCAGCACAGGAGGCGTCGTGGCCTAGGCGTTGTGTACTCCGTTAGGCCAGCGACATCGGTATGACAACCAATGATTTACCTTTCCTGCGTGTAAGTTGGTATTGCACATTGCCTCCAGTGGGCGCGTCTAATATCTTGGAGAAAGAAGTGTTGAAGATGCTGAGAAAGAGGGCCCGAACGGCGCCTATGGGAGAGTCACCCGGGGCTACAGTTAAAAGGAATGAACTGGATTGATTGGATAACTGAGCAAGAAAGCATGAGCTTCACTTACAGGGGGGCCCCCGACTTCGCTTCAGGTCCTGTACGTCTTGTAGCAAGCCGGGCAGCTATTTTGAGGGAGACACGTAACATACCAGCTCAGACAGGGGTGGTAAAACTCTTGTGTCGCGTTGTCTCTCTTGGCTACCCCGTGGGGTTCCCAGATAAAATAGGAAGAAAACACCTCTCGCGAGATACATCGAATACGCCCAAGAAATCCCAACGATAGGGGGTAGGCTGGATTTTAAGAATTTCCTTGGCAGAAGGAACCTGCGTTTTTTTTCAAAACTGATTATAACGTAGATTCACAGGTTTTCCAACCTCTTTTTTCTTAATTACTAATATTTTTAAAGTATCCCCAGATCCTTCGATGCAACTCAATGTCTGGTGAATATAACAAATACAATCCATGAATGTCCTGTTGGGATAATTACTGTATCGTCCCCCCCTATTCATCTAGTCTTCATACCCCCCTACCCAATTGTGTTACACGGGCTAAGCTCGATAGCCGCCCGAATTATTACTTTGAGCCACGACTTTATCTCAATCTCTTGCTCTTGGTCTCAGTATTATGTTGTGCTGAACGAGTACTAAAGAATAGTATGTTAGTCAGGAATATACCCAGGAACAAAGTCAAGTAACAAACATAGCTCGCCAATAATTTATCAGCTAGTAGGTGAGGCGGTATCCATACCAAGCACTTAGAGCTCGTCAATCTCTACATCCCTCGGCTGCGTTCCATCGTTTAGGATTGCTTCAATGTGGGTGATTATTGCGTCGGGCCCTTCGGGGTGGGGGCGCCTCTCAAGCATGGCATAGCAGTCACTCTGACTGATCTAATGTGGTACCGACAATACAGATTAGAGAACTTCTCCCAGCGGTTAATGGGGCATTTTGTGATCTTACCTGCGACTTGTTATTGATCTTCCAGAACGTATAATCATAGCCGTAGTGAACATGAATGCCATGCACAGCTGTGTCCTTTGCGCCGCGTTTTTTTTTTTTCGCTCCTTATGGACAAGTGCTTCGATAACTGGCGTTAGCTGTCAAAAAGATCACATGGAGAAACGGCATTTACTCACCCATAAAAGTAACAAGTCGAAATACATGGAGCTGACGATGCTGCCACGGGAAGTCAAAGGTGACGGCAACGTATTCTCTTGCCCGAGTATCAGACTCTGGGAGAGTAATAATGTAGTCTACCCAAGCCGATAGATGTATCTCTCCGCCATGGTAGCTTAGAGAACCTTCTTTCCGCCGCCCCCGGCAGAGCTCAATATTGAGCGACGGATTCTTGGCTCGACAGCTGTGAAGCAGGGGATCAATGACCACTTTCCACGATTTATGGATGAATTCTTCATGTTTTGGGGCCTGACCCCCAGTAGAACGTAGTTAAGGCTTCCACTTTGCGGGCTAGATAGACTCTGTTAGCACTAGTCTATGAAGGTATGATGGCTGTGTGGGGTTAACGAACCGGTAGCCTCGGCCCTGTCGGTGATTCCAGAGGCCTTGACGTGAAAACGTTCGGGTAACTATTCCAGCTCGAGGACAACGTAAGTTGAGCCACTTCTCGATATTTCCTTCGTTTTCAAAAAATCATGGAGCATGCAACCGACGGCCTGAGACCCAATATCAAGGTCCTGCTGCACTACCTCTCGACTTGATTCGGTGGGTTCGCAGTTGGTCAACTCTTCTGCGGGAGGGGCTGTAGTAAAACGATAACGAAGCAGGAATACTGTAACGTATAGCCAAGCCTTCATGGCCAGGTCAGAGAAAAGTCGATGGGTTTTACTCATTTCTGCGATGTGATTTCACGGTGAGAAGGTGGTTGGAATGTTAAGAAGGGTCTTCTACATCCCAAGGATGACGGGGTGCCCCTATGCTCGCCTCTCGATGATACTAATACAATGGCATCCTCATATCATATCGGAAAGTAAATCCGTGGCTCGCCAACCTCTCGGAAACTTGTAGAATTTTAGACAAATTCTCTGCTTATGACTGTTTCTGCCAACATGATGGAATGGCGATCCTTTACGACTAACCGTAAGATCGCGCGGTGACAGTCATATTAACCCACCTCCTCAACACATTCCAATGGCGATCCATGTCAAACAGTACGACCCCGCATCGGCCTAGTTCCATGAATGTTTCTGCTCAGGGATAACCAGGTTGTTCCTCCTCTGGGTCATTGGGTGCATCACCGACACCCAGGGATTTACGACCAGGAGCCACAGGAACCCTCGATGATCTGCAGCGGGAGTTCTTTCATTCGCCAACTTATTCTGTATACCCCAAGGTACGCGAAGGAATCAAGTAGCAAATAGCGTGGATATTTTCTTTTGTACTACCAGAGGTGCCCCACTGTAGTTCTAGATCCTCGTATTCTTGACCCAATTGTTCAACGATTCCCGTCGCGCTCTCCATTCTCTGACACGGAATGTCGGATGAACGAGTGCTGCTCATGTGAAGAAAGTACCTTAAGTTCTCATGGCTCCGCAACGCCACGCGATACACCAACAACGAACCTCTCTAACCGAGGCAGGGTTGAAACCTAAAACTGCGTCTTTCTCGGACCACCATGGTTTGTATACAGAATTTCCACCAATGCCACGGCGGTCAAACCGAAACCTCAAGCAACCCCTGAAAACCGCGCCCCTCGTAACACCTCGTTTCCAGCTAGCGTAGTCGATGAGCGGGCCCGCTTGGCGCCAACGAACGAAGGGCCGTTTCGATGTTCTCCACAGCCTGTTCCCCGGTGTCCGAGCTCTGTCTGCGCGCGCGCATCCGTCGTGAAAGTGGAGTTCTCGCCATCCCAGACCATTTTGGAGCGAATCTTCGACCAGTCTTAATATTCCACTCCGTCGCCATACTCTCCCAAATCCAAATGCTCGATAGGTTTTTCCCGTTCCCGCCCCATGACCCTTGTCAGGCTGTCCTGCGGCTGGGTTCCTACAGAGCGGCTCGGTATCTTCTTCTCGCAACTCACATCTAGTCACCATGAGGAAGCCGATTGCGGCGGCTTTGATGGTTCTCGTTCCTGTCCTCGTCGCTGCCGACGCCACTAACCAGACCTGCGAAATAATACCAGGGTTACCCCCATGTGTGGTGTGTTGCCTCTTTACCCCCGCCACCCAGCAGCAAGCTCATCAACCTCCGTAGCAACCATGCCTCCAGACGTATGAAAACAGCCCAGATTGTCTCTGGGCGAAGCGCGACTTCTGCGTTTCGACAAATGACGAGGCCGCTTCCTGCTATGAGAGCCACTGTGACTTGGGAGCCTACTTAGGTGAGAGTTCGCCATGACGATAACCACGGATGCCAGTCCTCACGTCGAACACCACGCAGTCGCGATGAACACTACGAACAACGTCTGCCATATCGCCCCACGAGACCGCAAAGGAACGCAGGTCGCAGTTGGGTCCACCTTCATCGCCATCACCACCCTTGTCTTTGCATTACGGCTCATGGGCCGACCGCCGTGGTCGGGAGCCTTTGGGATTGACGATGTGACCTCGTTGTTCGGCTATGTACAATCTTGTTGCCTCGCATATGATACTGTTTTCCTCCTAATCTTGTGACCAGTTCTTATCATTGGTCGTTACAATTATGATGCTTATTGGTTATTCCCCCAAAAGCATCCACTTTTCTTCTTGTTCTTCCTCTAACAAGGCCTGGGCAGGGCCGCAATACGGTTGGGGCATCGATATGTGGGCACTCGGCGTATCCGACATCATCCACGCAATGAGGGTGCGTGTCCACCAAAATCCTTCTCACGTCGTCTGCAGTCTAACAGGCTAGTCAGATCTTTTACATCGCTATCGTTCTGTTCTATGCCGCCGCGTCGGTCACCAAGTTAGCAGTCCTATTCTTCTACCTCCGAATATTCACGGACCAGCTTTTCCGCCGGGTCACCTATGTCATGATTGTGGTCTGCGCTGCATTCGGAATCGCCGCATGCTTCCAAACAGCCTTCCACTGTCTCCCGGCGTCATTCTTTTGGACTCGCTACCAGCCGTCCAAATACCATGGGGCTTGTCAGCCGGACAGTGCGCTCAGAGTCATGCCAGCCATCAACGTAGTGCTCGATGGCCTAGTCATGCTGCTCCCCTTACCGTCAATTGTCAAACTGAATCTGCCGCTGCATAAGAAGCTGCGAGTCCTCTCCATGTTCTGTGTTGGGATCTTGTGAGTACTCTACGACGATTGTGCCTTTGCAGCGTATAATCCTCTAATTGCTTGCAGGGTCATCACCGCCAGCGTTATCAGACTCGGGTATCTATACGCCACAATCAAAACCTATAACATTACCTGTGAGACCCCCCCCCCTGACGACACCCGTAGAAAGGCCGGAAGGGAATCGCTAACAGGGATTCAGACAACGGGGCCCAGATCTCATGGTTTGGCGTCATCGAGTGCGACGTGAGCGTTATCTGTACCTGCATGCCGCCGATCGCCCTATTGCTGAAGAAATGCTCCCAGGGGAGGCAAAAGTCATCAGCGGGTGAAACCCCCGGGTATCAGAACAGGACTAGCTCCGGGATGCATAGTTACGGGTCCCGGAGGGCCCTCCGCACTGATGCTGTGGACTCTGTAGAGTCGGCCCCTGTTGACGACAATGGGGAGATTGCGCTCGCAGACACCACACGAGGACAGCACTGCTCGGAACAGCCCGGCAAATGCTTAACATTTTTATTAAATTAGGAGATTAAAACTGTAGAGTTCTCCAGTGATTTTTTTTTAATAATGTATCAATATTAAGAAAATATTTTCCAGCGACTTGGTAGGCGAGAGTGCTGGCCGACTCCCTGGCGTCGACTGTTCATTCTACTTGAGAGTGCACGCTCTATAACCTAACCCATGCCTCGGACATAAAAATACAACCTCGAGTCACAATCAGGGAAATCAAGCACAAAGGAGGCTCCTACTTGTGCTTTATAAATTTCAACAGCGCGGATATCCTGCTCGGGCCATTTGAACGCGCGATTTGGGCGGCGTTTACATCGCGCGCCATGACCGTAGAGTAAACGGATTTCCCAACCGTCGAGAGAGCTCTAGAAAGACCCGTGGTGCTCTGGAATGCCGGTTGTCCTTTTTCGGTTGCTTTTATATCTGCATCCAGAATCGACGTGTGTTTCTGGAGCGCCGCGAGTAAGTGTCCTATCTCCGATGCTGAGGCTTTCCGCTCAAGGTCTACCCACCTAAGCAGGGTCAACAGTATTTCCCGATTTACCTTCTGCTGCCCATATACTTACAGGTTCAGCAGACAGAGAATCACCCCTAGTTCCCTCTGGTATGTTAGCATCCGGTCGCGGAATACCCGGACAGCGCCTATCTCCTCTTCTACCCTCACTGACTTCGGTAGACTCGCGAGGAACGAGGTGCCCGGCTGCCCGGCGGCCAGGTTCTGCGTATGTCTTGCCAATTCATTCACTATAGCGTGAAAGCGTCCGATGCATTTCTGTACGACCTCGGCGTGCCCAGCTGTGATCCCGGCGTTTGTTTTGAGGTTTTGTCGATTGACCTCGACTGTTTGCTGTACCGTCGTCACAATGCCCTTAAAGGCGTGCACTTCTTTGCCCAGTTCCTCAAGCATTTTTTTGTAGGAGCGCCCGAACGAGGGCTGCGTCTTCGCGATCGCGATGGATTTTTCGGTCTGGGTTGTTTTAGCTAGCTGTTTTCCTGGTGTGGAGGGATCATGAACCGGATCAAGATTCGGGGTGACCCTACCGCATCGATATCGTTATGCAGAGCGAAGATGCTTGACGTGATAGATGTAGCGTCCATGGTAACACAGAATCAATGTCCGCCGCTTGGTGGATGGGGATAAATAAACTGAATTCTGCCTAAGACATGATTTCGAGGGTCTACATATGATGCCGCCGCTGTGGCGCTTTGTCGTGCCAAGGAGGGGGGTAAATTTAGATTGAGGCGCAGATACGAGGTGGTCTTGACCACAGCCATTCATGAGCCTCGCGTTACTGTGTTCTGTTTTATGAATCGTATCTTCGAATTTGTTCTAGACCACTGACTCATTAGCTGTTCAAGTGCAGGAAATATAACGGTTGCCAATGCAATACCGCAGGTCGAGCACCATGAATCCTCGATGTCCACTGTGAATACCACGATTTAGCCAATAAAAGTGATAACAATCGCTCTATTTCTGCTCATTCCTGTTCCCAAACTCCCTCGGCACAATAACCCCGGGATCTACGACTTACTGGGATGAGACGATGTCGGTGGGGTTATGCTGTTCGGTTTAATGGAAGCAAGCTGGGATGTTGTTGCTACTATGGGGTACATCGTGGGTTAGTTAAGAAGCACATTGCGAGGTAGCTTAGACTATCGAACTCTAGAAATATTCCTAGATGGTATCTTATAGAGGCTGTGAAGAAATGGCACTAACCTCGTGTCGTATTGTCTGGTTTGCCATTGGTTAGAAAGCATCTCCACAATGGGCTCCATTTTTTTATATTTTGATGGGTCTGAATGATCGAGGCAAGGCGTGGATCGTTGGTAGATTCAATGCTTCGCGTTATCCCCGTCGGATATATGAAGACACGCGATATGAATGATGGCGGGTCAATCAAATGCTTCCAATTAAACCCGTCTGTCATATTCTTTGATCTTCTCCAGTGTTCCGTTCACTCCAAGCTCCTTGGTGTAAAGTCCGCCCCCAATCCACACGTGATTGGGGCGCCTGAGGGACCAACCATCGCATCATGAGGGGTAGAAAAGATATAAATCAGGCAGAGCAATCGCTGCTTTTTTCTCAAATTCCATCACAATAGATCCGACAGAACACCACTCTTGCCTTTCATTCATCTATAGTCGATTGCAATGTCTTCAACCCACCTCGCCGCCATTCTCCCCGAGAAAGGAGCCCGGCTCTCGGTCGTCTCACGACCTACCCCCACGCCTGGCTCCAATGAGTTCTTAGTCGAAGTCAAGGCAATCGCTATCAACCCAGTCGATTACAGTCAGCGCGATGCTGGCTTCCCGCCTGTGCACACCTTCCCGACGGTCCTCGGGTCAGATGTCGCCGGTGTCATTGTCCAGGCAGGCTCCGACATCCCGGCCGATGCTCCCCAGCCCGGAACCAGAGTGACCGCACTCGCGACTGGATTCTACCGCCAGAACGCGCCCGACTACGGCGCGTTCCAGAAATACGTCTTGGTCTCGGCTGACAGTGTCGCGCCGATTCCCGACCACGTTTCCTTCGAGGAGGGCGCTGTTCTTCCGCTGGCTGTTTCGACGGCCTGGGCGGGGTGGTATACCATCGGTATCCCGCACGACACCGTATACAAGCCCGAGGATAAAAAGGGGGTTATTGTATGGGGCGGGTCCAGCAGTGTGGGTAGTTTGGCTCTCCAGTCGGCCAAACTCATGGGGTACACGGTGTATACGACCGCCAGCGCGAAACACCACGACTACCTCCTGTCCCTCGGAGCGGATCGGGCCTTCGACTATAAAGCCGAGGATGTGGTATCTCAGATTGTGAACGCGGGTAAGGAGGATGGGGTGACGATTCACACGGCGTACTGCGCCGTGATGGACTCGCTTCCTCAGACCCTGGAGATTCTCAAGGAGCTGAAGGGGGATACGCCTGCCAAAATCGCACACGCGGGGCTGCTCCCCGAGGACGCACCGACCAGGGGAGAATTCGAGGCGAAGTTCGTCCTACCGCCGCTGGATGCGACAGAGAGATCGGAGCACATGCGCAAGACGTTCCCCGTCTGGTTGGCGCAGAAACTGGCGTCGGGCGGGCTCAAGCCTAGTCCTCATATCCGGGTCATAGAGGGGGGATTGGACGGCTTGAATGAGGCGCTGGATGTATTGAAGGAGGGGGTTAGCGGGACTAAGATTGTACTTAGTCTGGAATGAACCTGGTAGAGGGACTGTCCTGTTAAATTCTGTGTTCCATTCATCGAATGTCCTTTGTTGTCGCTTGAACACCATACGAGTTGATAGGAGCGTGGAGTAGCCATTATTTCGAACAGCCTCAATACATTAACTGAAGAAAATCAAGCTGAGAGTTGGTGCTCGGAGTAGAGCGATGTCCAGCGCTACTGGGTGGCGCTGACTTGGTGAAGCTGTTGAATTAGACGTTGTTTGCAAGGGGCCAGACTCCACACAAAAGATGACCGTGGCCGTGCAGCACGATCGGAACCTGCTAATGATAGCTCGTATGGCATGAGCTAAATGTGTCTAGAATCATGCGACCTCGTTTACAAAGGCACAGCGCAGCAGTCCCTCTTGAAAGTGTGCTTTCCTCAGTCACCGATATTACCAGAACTCCGGACGACCTTCTGATCTACTTAGCGCATAGCATGTCGTATACTCGGACTCAAATCCCTTTGTGCCCTCGTCCTTTTATTCGGCTGCTTAGCAGGTCTTGACGATACCGGGGAACGGTGAGAGTCGTGGATGGCGCGGACGGTGTGCAGGTCAAAATTTCGGTGTAGCAGCAGTTCAAAAACCCCAGACCTTGAGAAGTCTCAAGCTGACAATTTGTAACAGGAAGTTAGTTGAAATGAATCATGACAGGGCTGTTGCCTCGTTCTCTTTCAAATATCACTCCAAATGGGAAGCCGGCACGGGTGACTCCCACTTTGATCTCATAATCGCAACGAGAGCGGGCGTAAACAAGGAGGTTAATCAAGACACACTTCTATGACTTGAGATGTTCTTCCAGCCGAGGCTCCAAGACACCTGCGTGTGAATTCCGCTTTCGACGCGCATGTTTACAGAGGCGCAAAGGGAGATTTAAGGCGTCGTCCGGGGGAAGGGAAACATCGAATCACACCAGAAAAAAAAAAAAAAAACACAAAATGAGGTATCGTTATTAAAAAATTATACAGCAGAATAAGATATCTTAGACCTCCCAGTCCCTTTATGACCAGCCGTCCTCGCGGCCTTCCAGACCAGGAACCCTCCCACGTAAACGACAGGCAGGATTAGCCAGAGCCGTTTCCAAACCCACGACAGCACGGCAACGTCACTGCGGTGCCAGGTATTGCCGGCACGATGGCCGAAGAAAGGAGACTCTTCGGAGTAGAGCATGGGTGGTAGGATGGAGATGCTCGAGCCATCCTCCAAGGCTCCATCTACGTCCGTGGGCATCTTTCGCACCCAGTCCCTCAGGATGTTGTTGACGTACTGGGGCCCCGTACTCCAGAACACGGTTAGGTACGTGAACCAGAGATTGAAGTTATGGCTGGGCATACTCTCCACGAGCCTTTTGAAGACCGGATGCCCCGGGCGACTCGCCATGAGGTCGTTGCTCACGCCGACGGGCTTGGTCCGGGGAAACCACGCGTCGAAGTCCAGCAGCGGGTCGAGCGGCCGCCGGCAGCTCACGTCTAGATCGACGTAGACGCCGCCGTAGTGGAACAGCAGGAAGTATTTCAGGGCGTCGACGCGCTGGATAGCGTAGGGGTATGATTCGTACGTGGGGATGAACCAGGGGTAGCTCGTTTTCAGGAGATTCTCGGCCTCGCGGTTGGTCCACATGTAGATCTGATAGTCGGGGTTGTTCTCCCTGCACATCTTCTGTGCGCCCTTCCAGTTATCCGGGATCTCATTTTGGTCCGGGTGCTCTTCTGAGACGCCTGTGAACCAGATGTGGTGGATAATGGGGGGGATTCGGGTGGAGTGGGCGGTGGTGGGTTTGTACTGGACTGGCTGGCCCAAGGAGAGCGAGACGTTCAAGGCCTCGACGTAGCCGGGTGAGAAGTCGGTGTAGGATATAGAGTGAGTGTCTAGGTAGGACTCAAAGTGGGCTACCCTCAGGACGCACTTGAGGAGGCTGAAGAGGAGTACTAGGCCGACGAATGCACATAAGAGAAGGAGGCGAGGGCTCTTGACGCGACGGAAGGATGTCATCGCGAACATGACAGTGTGCTTATAGATGTCAATCCGACGTTCATTATTCTGCGCTTTGAAGGAAAACACCAAACGCGCAAACAACAACGCACTCCAAGATATGCTGTATAACTACACCTTGGGGAGAGGGGGAATGCAGGTAACCCGAATCGCACGTTCGCAGGTCGCCCCTTAAACGAGGGCTCTTAATTTCCACAAATAGCTCTCTACGGGTGACTTGGCGATTTTTATGAAAACCGCGACTACTGCATCAACTAATTGGCATCCCCCAAGTGCGTGAGAGCTGAAGGGTCTGTATATCTAGTAGGGTTCAGGCAGATTAGCGTGAAGACCGCTAGCCTCCGCTAGGCGAAATCTGGGGCCCACAGGTTAATGGCTACTAAATCAACCTGTTTTCCATGGATCCTGTGAACGGCCCCGTTTCGACCCTACTCCGTCCCAGTAGTAGTAGTACCCTCCCGATGATCAGCGAAAAATCGCCGTGCTGGCTGTTTGGCTTTAAATAGCGGTGGTGCTTGTGACGGGGCCGCGACATCCTGCCCATCTACACTTGAGGCAATATTAGGGCAAATAAGAATATCGCCGGGACCACTCGAAAATGGGGACGGGGTCTCCGCTTCCCCTCCCAGCATAAAGTTAATTTCGCATTATTGCCCTTGCCCTTGATTGTGCAATACTAGCGAACGTAGATGGATACTACTAGATAGGACCTGCGGCGTCTTGGCTGATACGGTCAGAAGCCAAGTCTACGAGGGAACTTGAGGGGGGAAGTAAACGACACTACGGAACTACGGCACTGGGACAGCCTATCTCTCTCTCTCTTTCTTTCTCTCTAAACTAGGCCAGGATTCAGAGCAGGATTAACGGCGTGCACTCAATTTCTATAATTATTTTAGTTATTGTAGCTAATTATAACCCAAGGTCTAAGTATGTTACATCGTTACGGTCGTAAGTTTTGCTATTATCGTTTTTTTTTTTTTTTCCCCTGCTCGCTTCCAGCAATCACAGCGAGCAGTGACTCCCCGCGTCTGAGAACGCCAGGATGGATTCCACCTCGGACGGAAACTGGCCGAGCTCCTGCACCTCGTCCCAGAGGAGCATTCCCTCGGTGTCGCAGGGGTTGTCCAGCCACATGATCGCTGTCATGATGGCCTTGAGCTGCTCCCACGTCTCGATGCCCATGATCCCCACCAGCCATCGCAGCTGGTACGCGTACCACGAGCGGTCCATCGTCCCTAGCGATGCGATCCCGCCCATCATCAAGACCCACAGTAGGAGCTCAGAGGCCGGCATCCAGATGTCCAGGTTCATGACGGTCATCTCGAGCTCGGAGCGGAGCAGGTGCGCGAGCTGCGGGTACGGCTCGGTCAGCACGGGCACGGGGAATATCACGAGGAGGCTGTATGCGGTGAGACCTAGCCGGCAGGCCTCGTAGACGGGGAAGAGATCTTGCGAGCCGGCGGCGATCTCCGTGGCGGGGGGCAGGCTCATTGTGCGGTAGTGGATGATGTTGCGGATTTCGAGCACGTAGCCCATGTCGAGATCGGGGAGCATCCCGCGGGCGTAGCTGTCCAGCAGGATGCTGTACCGGCAGATCGAGCTGAATTCCCAGTTCATGCTGTGCGGGATGACGGCGCTGAGGCGCGCGGGGAGGGTCTCGTCGGCGGTGAACTTGCGTGGTTGGAAGGTGGCGAGGTATTTGGTGATGTCGTCGAACTGGAGATGGGTGCGGAGAGGCCAGAAGGGGCGCTCCAGGTATTTGCTTGCGACCACGAGGTTGAATCTTGAATGTCGCCGTTAGTGCACTTTTCGAATGAAGAGAGCGAGGGCAAAGGGGTTTGCTTACGATGACAAGCCCTGTTTCAATCCGGGCATTTCTAAACTGTCGAAGCCCCCTCTCAACTCAACCAGGTGTCGTAGCCCGCGGACGTGTCCCTCCGAGACCACAATATCCGTGAATCGCGACAACCACTGTAAATTCGATAGCGGGGCCGAAGACATACGGAGAGCGGCGCTGCGCTTTCGCTCGGGCGGGTGAAGAGCAAGCGCCAGGGCACTCATGACGATCTCATCTGTAACCTGCTCGGGACTCCCATTTTCGACAAACTGTTTCAAACCCAGGATCGCCTCCCGCTCGATCAGGAGCATGGTGTAGGGGTCTCGCTCCCCAGAGGTGCACTCTTTCCCGCTGGCTTGCTCGCGCAGCTGCATGTGTTCTGCGCCCGAGTGCAGCCACGCGTTGAACAAGGGCGGACTGTCCATCGCGGACCGCATCCAGTGGTCGACAAAGGATGAGCCCTTGTACACGTAGCCGGGGAAGAGCTTGGGCCACATTTCCTTGACAGCTGTTGGAAGAGGTCAACGGTGAGCCCGACTGAGAGGAGAGGAGAGAAAAAAAAAAAAACGCACAGTACGTGAGGATCTTACTGATGCAGTCTGGAGGTAGACTAGATGGGTACGTCTGGAAGGGGTCCAGGTGGGCGTGGCCGCTGGGATCGATTGTCAACAGGCTCTGTACATAGGCGTCGTCTTCCTCCTTGATGTAGGGCTCGGCGAATTTCTCGCTGAGAGGCACCGATCGTGGCCGGAGTGAAGACAGGTCATATACGCATGGAACTCCAGCTCTATTGTCATCATGTTAGATGGTTGGAGGGTTGGATGGTGGGGGAAGCGTGCGCGCCAGGGGACGGACGACGTACCGAACACAGCGCGTACAGCGCGGTAGACCTTTGCTGCATTGCCTCTTGCCTTCCCTGCAACGTTTGCAGGCTGCGTTGGACTCTGTGAATTCCAGCGAGGGATCCAGAGGCATGGTCTCTGGTCGGATGCTGTTGCGGACGATGTTAATTCCCATCTCCCTGAATAGGGGGTGCCACTGGGACTCGGCGCGCGTACTTTACATGTTTGAACCGCCACGCAACCTCGGTGGGCTGCGAGGCTTCCTTGTGGACATGGTCGTTGGGGATAATGTATTGACACTGCTGCGACACGCTGGAGTCGGGAGTTTAGCCAACGTTCTCCCGTGAGGTCTATCCCTGAGGTGGTATACTGACCGTCGGCACCGGGAGCAGGCTGGGAGAGTCTTGTCGCATTTTCTCTTCTTGGATTTACAGGCTACGCACGCCTGGCGCGCGAGAGGTCTGGCTGAATGTGCTTGTTCCATTGCTGCTGCTATCTGCATCTGCTGAGATTTTTCTTCGGCCCAATCTTCGCCCTTCGCAATATCCCAACGGCCTCGACGCACCTCTTATAAACTCGGGGCCTTTCTTCAGACATTCCGCACTAGGCTCCGTTCGTCAAGCTTTCTCCAAGCACGCTTAACCCGATCGGTCGCCAGCTGAGGCTTAGACCCTTTTCCCTGACGCTGACAAAGTTGACTAATGGGCAGCAGGCCAGCCCTAAGCCGTCCGGTTTGGGATGTAGCAAGCGAAGGGACGCTGTCCACCACGGCAGACCCCGGCAGCCCCAGGGCGGGCAGCAGGGGATCCTCATATCAACCTCACGCCCGCGTCAACGTCTCAACGTGGTGAATGGACGAAAACAAACTCTCGCTAGCGGCCTAGCGGCGGGTTAGCGTCCGATAGCGCGGGATCCGTGGTTAGGGGACGAGCCCCAGCGCTGAGTGGTGACAAGTGCCAATTCCGCGGGAGCAATAGCTAAATCCAACCGGAGAGGGGGGGGGATAAATATAGCAGCAGGGTGATCGTGCAGCGCGCTGACTCCAAGTAGATAATCGGTTAATCCCGACACTCGGTTCATGAAACAGCTGCAGGCACTAACTCGTAATTGGGGAGTGCTTCGAGAAATCCTGGGCCAGATAGAGTTAGGCGAATGGCCTCATGCGCCAAGTCACGCCAGTCCGCTAGTCTCCGCTAGTCCGACGCCACTCCACCCGTGTCAATCGGCGATCTCCATCCTTATTTCGAACGTAGGGCTGGCATGCTGGAAATCCCGGTAGACTTTTCCATGGCGCACTAGCTAGGTATAGCAGGTGCATCTATTTCCTGGATCGGGGAAGACTTCGGGCTTTCATTTCTCAACCAGGTCAGCTTTCATATCGAGAGATCACCAGAGGCGGTAAATGACATACCTCCCCATCCCCAATAGCATCATAGAAATCAATAGACCGGCCGACTCCGTAAGCAGAAACGGGCCAGACCATTCAATATCGATGATGATAGTGAGGATGGTGATGATGCTGCCTGTCCCGTGCCAGCGCGCCCCGTGGTTCCTGCCCAAGCACCACACCGCAGAAACTCCTGGACAGCGCAGCGCAGCGGCCTACTTCCGAAGACTAACTCTAGTCCCATTCCTCGAGCACAGCGTCAGCGTCAGGTTTTCCTCCCACGCGCCCGGATCTCGGCTCTCCAGAACCGAGAAACGTTGCGCGATCCGTGTTGTGACATAGGCTGCCTCGGTAATGGCGTATTGCTGACCGATGCAGATGCGAGGTCCGCCGTTGAAGGGGAGATACTCCCACCCCGTTCGCAGCGTCTCCCAGCGCTCTGGCCGGTATTGATCCGCGTCAGGCCCGAAGAAATCCTCGCGGCGGTGCATCGACCATACGCTGTATGACACGAGAGAACCCTTGGGTACGAGGACGGGGGATCGGCCGTCAGGGCCTCCTCCGACAGGGAGGACAGTGTCGCTGGTGGCGGTGCGCGTGTTGATTGGAACAACGGGGTGGAGACGCAGTGCTGGACATTAGAAACCCAGGTCAGCAGGCTGCTATCAAAGAGGGGGGTCGACTCGTTCCGAGCGAGGCGTGATTGGATGGAGAGTTGGGATGGGAATGCTCACATTCGTTAATGCAGTACTTAAGGTACTTCATGTCGCGCAGTTGCTCATACGTCGGCGGCCGTCCTTCCAGGTAGGCAAGCTCCTGTCGCAATTTGGCCCAGATCCTCGGATTCTTCGCCATCATGAAGAACATGTTGCTCATTAACGAGGCAGTAGTGTCCCGACCGGCGAGAAGAACGTTCATCAGCTCATTGCGGATCCGGTCGCGGTCGCCTGTTTGTTGCGCCAGTCCATTCAGAAACGTGTATCGCTTGCTCTTCGCAGTGTCTTCGCCGTCGTCTCCCCGAGTCTGGAGCGCCTTGTTGACATACTCATCCACGACGGCCCGGCAGAGCTGGTTGCATTGGGCGGCTTTCCGGTCAAAATTCAACGCTCTCAGCTGGCCCAGTCGGGTATTGACGACGATGTCTCCCTGCGCGTAGTTGAAGGCGCTGGCAAAATCGAGTGCAGTCGGCGTGACGTCTCCCAGGCGATGCTTCTTCAAGGTATGCGTGCTGTGCCCGAAGAGGAACTCCGTGGCCGAGTCGATGCTGAATTCAAAAAAGAGCTCTTGCAGATCTACCGCACTTTCATCCCCAGGAATCAAGGCGAAGAGGTCGCCGAGCAGGGTCTCGAAGATGTCCAGGTGTGCCACTTGTTCCTTGATGAAGTTGGGCCGGATCATGCGGCGGGACTGGGCCCAGTCTTCCCCGTCGCTGGTGAAAATGCCGTGGCCCAGCAGGGGGCCGAAGGTGTGCACCCGTTCCCCCATACCATAGTCCTTGAAGTTCAGTGAGAGGACAGTCTTCACATTCTCCGGTTCTCGTGTGTGGAAGAAGGGGGTTGCCAGACGCTTGGTGACAAAGGTATTCCCGTATGTGAGGAACCGTTCCAGGTTCAGGGCGAGGGCTCGATGTTCTCTGCCGGCGTCTAGATTAGCATAGAGGATATCGAGGGCGAGGACGGGGTCCCGGCTGGGCAGACGCGGTGGTGGTCTGCACTGCTTGGCCCTGGCGAGTCGCTTCTGGCACCAGGTCCGGTGGAGGGAGAGAATATACCAAGTGAAAAGAATACATGCAGGGAAGAACGCGGCCAATCTGGCCAAGGTGATGAATGGAAGCATGGTTGCTATCAGCCAGCCTGATCCAGTGGAATCTGCGATCTGACCGTGTAACGAAGACCGTAGTGATGGAGAAAGACAGACCCTTCCACCGGGCCCAGCAGAGGACCTTATATACCAACGCCCATGTGCCACATCCTTCCTATATACTTTGATGGCGATACGAGGTGGCACGCCCGAGCTGGGTTGGAATAAAAGAAAAGCCTCCCGCTAGTCCGCAGGGTTGAACACATGTCATACGCATGTCGAGATCTCCTCAGGATGGCTACAGGGTTCGGAAGGGATTGGGGACCAGTTATAGTCGAGCGACGACGGCTGTCCTGCCCATTTCATGCCGCATGTCCGGCCTGACGATGCGCAGGTGCGGCTCGGGCCCACAGAGTGACTCTGATTATCTATCAACGCCGGGGAGGGGAACTTACGCTGCAACCAGTAGCGACAGCCGGTCCGCTGCAAGAAGGCCACTAGAACCATTCAGCGGAGCACTGGGGCGACGGCAGATCACCGCTAGGCAGAGGAGTGTGTTGCCTGAAGCGGAAGTAAGGGCGATTAAGGTGCGGCCGCACCTCCGGCTACGGCCGTATAGGGTATCCTCGGGGGGATAAGGTACCGCTAGGCTGCACCCTGATGCTTGTGAGTCTGGCCAAGGGCTTGGGATTCAATTTCCCCCGTGCAATCAAATGACGGCATTGAGACCGGATATCCCCCCTGGCATGCCCTGAACCACACACAGTGTCCGGTGCACTGTCCAACCAAATATCCCTCTGCTGGTCCGCCGTCACCCCAGCTAAGCCCTATCTGGGTCGCTCCACGAGGCCGTACAGGTTGTTCCATTCCGACTGGTTTCACGCCCTACTGGCTCTGGTAAGCGCCTGGGCCGAGTTAGCCTCGCCGATCCGCCCATGTCAGCACCAACAAAAGCGGGGTATCGCAGAACGCACGAAGAATAAATGAACGGAGCAGCATTGATTCGGCGGCTTAACCATGAACAGAGGACCGCTGTCCGCTAGGCGCGATTTCGAGCACAATATCAGGCGATTGTCCGCAACGGTGCCCGGATACGACCAGCTCTGCCGTGATGTCGAGGGCGACGTGACCATCACCCGCATCGATTTCGCGGACAATGGCCACGGCCGGTCGGATCCGCCGGCTGTCTGGCATGCGGACTCGGAGCCTCGAGATTTGTATCTCTGGTTGAGTGAGGTAGCGGACAATGTTTCTACTCGATACGTCCTAGTGGAAGACATCAACACCAGCGTCTGTTACACGCTGGGCGGCACATTCGCCATCGACCCGCAGTTCTTCCTGGACCACATGAATAACCAGGTCTCTGGCTTTTCCCCGAGCGAAGGCGATCAGCGCATCCGCTGGAATACGTGGAATCTGCCGAAATCGTACATGTCCTTCTACTGGTATCGACCCGTCTCGCGGTCCAAGATCCTCAATGGGGCGCGCCGACGCAAGCAGATGGAGGAGCTCTACACGAGGGTCATCCGCGATTCCGTCACCACCCCGTCCGGCGAAACCCAAGATACCTACCTGATCGATGTGGTCCGTCCGGTCTCGAATATTCTCCGCTCAGAGTGGGACCTGTCGACGGTGTCCGGCTCCCAGGTAGCCGCCGAGGGTCTCGTGGCCATCGAGGAGCGGGTTTCAATTTGCCAAACTCGGATTAACGGCTGTGATTATGGTGAGTGGGGGTAATCCATCCCTGTCTACGAGTATCCCCCCCTCGCTCTAACATACGGCGCTAGTTATCATGCTACTCGATGCAGTGCCGAGGGTGTCCGAAGCAACGTGGATCGAGATAGACACCCTGCCAAAGAAGCCCTACACGCCCCCTCAGACCGCGGAATTCCAAGTCTTCGATCTGTATGAGAGTCTCGTTCCTCGCTTCACCCCGGATATCAGCACGACGAGTATCCCCCATTTACCCGAGGACCGGTTGAAGCAGATCTACGAGACCGTGTTCTCCACCATGGCCTGCCTCACGAAAAATTCAAACCCCGCGCATCAAAGCACCACGACTCCCCCCCGCCCGTGCGGGCATCTTCCATTCATCCACCTGTTCCATATCGTTGTCTCGGACACTTTGGGTCTCCTCCACCTCCTCGACGTCGTGCAGAGCGACATCGTCCAGTCCACCGCGTCCCAGGACGCCCAGATCGACGATATCCTCACCAAGCGGACCTTCATCGCGAAACTCCACGCCCAGCTGCCCCCACTCAGCAGAGAGCTCAAGCGGGTCCTGAAAGAGCTGCTCCAGCGGGGAAACGGCGAGCCCTCGCACTACGAGACCATCGAGGAACTAGGCAGCTACTTTGACAAGACAATCCAAGCCCTGAAAGAAGCCTCGAACGCCATCTCCGGTACCCTGCAGTTCATCGAGAGCCACCGCGCCATCCTCGAAGCAGAGAGTATCACCCGCCTGACGGAGCTCGCCTTCCTCTTCATCCCGCTGTCCTTTGCCGCCTCGCTCTTCTCCATGCAGATCACACAACTCGCGGACCCCGTTCCCGTGGGCAATTTCATCGCCTTCGCGCTGTCCCTCAGCGCGTCGACGTACGCCCTCCGCCTCGTGGCGCGCAGTATGTGGGTCCACCACCGGAAACAACACATCCTGAACTCGATCCGGGACCGCAGCGGGGTGTCGCCCGGTGCGCCGATCCCCAATATGGCCATCTTCGCGTGGATGTATGCGCGCCTGGGTCCGGCGATGGGGCTGGTCCTCTTCGTCGCGTGTTTCCTGGTGCCGCCGTTTGTGGTGATTTGGACGCGTCGCATGAACGCCGGGCTGAAGGTTGGCCTGACGTGCTTGTTTTTGGTCTTTGTCTGTTCGACGATTGCGGTGGCGGTGCTGGCGGTGCCGAGTCTTCGGAGGCAGTTGCGGACGGGGATGCGGGTTAAATGGTATAATGCGGCGGAAGAGGAAGGCGGGGCAGATGAGAGTGAGCCGCTGCAGAGGAGGTTGATGAAGTGGGCGGCAGGGAAACGGTGATTTTATTTTATTTTATTTTTTTTTTTTTTCTTTACGTAGGGGTATCAGGTCGTTCCAGCACCGTAGAGCGACTATTTTAATAAGTGAGAGGGTTATTGTCGTGATATATATATCTCTGCCCGAGAAAAAGAGTAAGGATCAACCACCAGCCTTTTTCACTTCGCCTCCTACGTAGAACCAATTTATATGTGTATTGCCTCGAAAGAACCAAAGCAACGCCTCGAGAGACCTCTTATAAGGATGTTGACAATGTTTCGTTTACTGAGAGAAAGGCGTGAGAATGAGGCTATTCTGGTCAAGACAAACATGGCATGGAAGAACCCTCGGAGGCTAAACCCAAGACGGATGGATGATGCTCTTCGTGTCGGAATTTAGAGGATTTCGCCTCGTATTCAACCGCCTACCAGAAATCCATACTATGTACCAATGCTGCTCGAGGGAAGCCATCCCTTATCATGCGTGCCATAATCTTCCCCAGAGTAGTGCTTGCTAAAAACCACATCCAGATCGTATTCCCTCCCTCGTAACCGCACCCATGGCAAGAAAACCCCACCCTTCTTTCTCCGAATAATCCGCGTCTCCTGAGGGATCATCATATTCGGCACTCGAGGGTTGGCGTCATCGTGGGATCGTGTTTTGCGTCTTACAATGCGGGGCTGGCGGCGCTGTATACCTGGAGTGGGCTCCGGGTGGACGAGTATACGATCAGACCGGCTGTGGTATGCGGCCGGGTGGCGGGTGGTGTGGGCGACCTGGTCGGTGTGGGGGTTGTTGGTGGCGCCATGAGATGAGTCTACTTCAGTCACTGGGGATCGCGCCTTGAGATGTACTGCATCTAGGCCATATTACAGAAGAAATATTCTGTATTTTGCCCAGCTATTCGGGCGTGCTTTTGTTTGTGCTCGCTGACGTGGACGACGTGGTTGGGCCGGCGCGGCTGAGCTGAGCGGAGCTGAGCTGCACTAGCGCGGGAGAGAAATAGCTTGGTGGTGGGTTTGACAGCTGAGCTGAAGAAATCCGCACGTAGATAGAGAGCGACGGAATCGATTATCGCGATGAGAAGAGAGCCGCTCTCTCCTCGCATAAATTAAATATTCTCTGCGTATGATTTGCTGGGATTGAGCGCTTCTGGAGGCGCCCACAGGATGGCAACCACACCCCCCGAAGCTGAGAAGGCTGGGTCGGAAGCAACCCCGCCACCGGCCGAGAGCACGACCGCGACCGCGACCGCGCCTGAGACCTTCTCCCACGCTGAACCAGCATCCTCGTCCTCCTTCCCGCTGCTGCGAAAACTGCGTCTCCGTCCGAAGTGGAGGGAGAAATGGAGCAGAAAGGGGAAACAGCCGGATAATGAGGCGCAGCAGGAGGAACAGGATGATGAAGAGGAGGAGGAGGAGGAGGAGGAGGATGACGAAAGCATCGTGATTGAAGAACTCTCCGGATCGGGATCGGGATCCAGGTCGAGATCGAGATCGAGGTTAAGATCCAGATCGAGATCTAGTGGTAGCTATGCTTCATATATGTACTCCGACTCCGACTCCGACTCCAGCGATGACGACTCGCGTTGGAAGACTTTATGGAGGACGGTTCGCAGGTTTTTGCCAGTTTTCAATGGGAGCTTCATCCCTTTAATCGGGTACCACCATGTCTTGATGACAATTAGCTCGGTGGCTATTATCCTGCTATGTGAGTGGAGTCTGATATCTATTTGATTTTAGGAAAGTGGAGTGGAGAGTGATGGTTCGGTGACATTTGGTGCTGATGGGCTTCAACTCTAGCACTCTTGGTCGCTGGCTGTTCCTCGCATCGAATGAACAGCATATATCTCCTCGAACTGTCCTACCACCACCAGCCAGTGAACTCCAGCCTAGAACACGGTGTAGCGGCACTCAACCCCTCGTTCTACTCCCTGGTTGCGAATCTCAGCTCTGGAGGAGACCTCGCTGTCCGAGTGGGATACTTTGGGATATGTATAGCCACTAACTCCGAGGGCGATCCCCAAACATGGTCTTGTCGCCGAAAGGCCAACGACCTAGCAGGGCAAGTAACAGCCACGCAGGACCCTTTAAATTTACTCGCGATTGGGGACAACTTCCGAGACCAGGTCATTGTCTCGGTGATAGTGTACGTGATCGCATCCCCAGTAGTGTCAAAGAGGTTGAACTAACCGGACCCGGCAGGATTATGTCCGCTATCTTGATATTCCTCGGAATCTGCGGGCTGGGTACATTCCCCGGATGGCGCGAGGACACCAACGAAGACGGCGAGGAGATCGAGGTCAAGCCGTTCCCCTCACAGATGGTAGCCCACCTTGTCCTGGGGGTCAATTTGCTCGCGGCGCTTTTCTTGATGGTGGGTATTCTCTGGCAGCATGTTGCAGCCGTAGCGCACGCCGCGACCACGGAGGCTGCGTTTAATGGTGCTGTCCGAGGTGATGTGGGTGCCGTGGCGATGGGGCTGGGTTGGGGCGGCATCGGCGCGAGTCTCCTTGTGACTGTCGGGGTAGGGGTTATGATCGCGAGTATCAGGTTGCTGGGTAAACTGCTTGATGAGGATTAAGTGGGTGCTCAGTGGTTTACGAAATGTATCTCGCGATGTCCGTCAAATCAAGATTACAGGGACATATTAGGAGTCGACGGGTAAGATGGGCTCTGAGATATGCCAACACAATTTGCCAGCTAGGTATGAAATACCATCACGTCAATAACACGATCTATTCCTGGCAGAAGCTAGATGATTCCAGTGTGACCCACGAGCGGCTTCTATATACAAGTGAAATCACAACAGTTGAGATGCCTTGCCCTATTCAACCGACAGCAATTGTCTCTGCTGTCTTAACATACTCCGAAAGCCGAGAAAGAAATGCTGAGAACTTGTCCACCAGATGACCTAGCATTCGGTATTTCGGCAGATCTACTGGCGAACCTCGCGTGATTGTGGTCAAGTTCAGGGATGGTGGCGTGTGATTGGTGTAGAATTCGAGTCCGCGTTAATAAATGATTGCATCTGGGGAAAGGCTTTCGATGATCGACCATGTGCGGGGTCTCCATTTTTCCTTCTTTATAAGCTACTGTATGGCTGGGTATTGCGCCTTCCTCGCGCTGGACTGACTATGTTGGAGAGCTCATGGAATACCCAAGTATCATGAAGTACGACACAGGCGTCCCGTCCCTCTTTCTCCTGGCTCTCGGCCTTTCCAGCTCTGTTTCTGGAGTCGCAGTGCAGAAACCCCCTGCGTTGTATCTAGCAGGGGACTCCACCACAGCTGCTCAATCGGAGGTGGGAGGAGGCTGGGGAGTTGGATTCCTCAAGACCCTCACTCAAGGGGCCATTGGGACCGATCTGGGCTATAATGGAGCTACAACGGTGTCCTTTGTTCATGGAGGCGCCTGGGCGAATGTTCTGGATGCTGTTGGTAGAGGCAAATCGCACTACGAACCGTACGTGACTATCCAGGTAAGTCCTGTCGCTATCAGAGTCGACTATTGGAAGGACTTAAGGGTTTTAGTTTGGCCACAATGATCAGAAGTCGAGCTCTGGGATCACGCTCGAGCAATACGCTGCGAATTTGGAGGCCATGGCGCGGGAGGTAAGAAATGCTGGGGGTACACCAGTAGGTTTCTGACCATGTTACCCAGCTATTGAACATAGAAGAGTACTAAATGGGGGTCAGATCCTGGTGACGTCGATCTCGCGGCGAAATTTCAACTCATCCGGTTCCGTGATCGAGGATCTTGCCAATCAACGAGATATCACGATCAACGTGGCCAACTCCCTTGGCGCTGATTATATTGACTTGAACGCGGCGAGTACAAACTATCTCAATGCTATCGGAGCGAATAACTCTGCGACGTACAATCTCATCCCCACCGACTACACGCACTTGAACCCATCCGGGAGCATTCTCTTCGGAGACATGGTGAGTTGGCTCTTGACGACCCAAACCTCCGTCGGGAGACGACTTCGGCCTTACACCGTACCCAACCGAGACGTTGTCAAAGCGATCGTGAAAGGGGAATACATCTACCCCAGTTCCGACTAGGACGGAGAACTAGAGCGTCTGTCTCTATTTACATAGCCAGTCATCCAGCTCACGTCATGATCTAACATCAGTAAATGCACACATCCCCAATCATTGCACCGGCCGTTCCAGCTCCCAGAGATAAAGCTTAATCTCTTCATACTGTAGATTCTCCCGAACACTGAACCCACACTTCTCCAGAACCCTGCAACTCCCCAGATTCACCGCCGTGGTGAGAGCAAATATCTTCTCGCTCTCTTCCCCCGGCCCTGGGTCCCTCCGTCTGGGCAACTCCCACCACATCTTCAATGCCAACTGCAGTGCCTCGGTCGTGTACCCGTTCCCCCATGCTTCTGGGACGAGCGAGTACCCGATCTCGGGACACGGATCGACCGTGTTAACACTCACGTAGCCGATGACCTGGTGGCGGTTGGGTTCGGATTCGGATTCGGAGATGGACTTGTCCACAATGACGTAGTTGAATGACCGGCCGATGATATCGGGTGGTCCGGCGGCGAAGGTCTTGGTGGAGAGCCATTCGAGGGTTTCCTCGATGGATGCAAACGGGACGGTGGGATATCTGGTCGGTTGTGAATAGGGTGAATGCTAGAGTAGGAAGGGGTGGTTATGGACGCACTGGTGCTCTGCTACTTCGGGGCGGCCGCGGACGGCCAACAGGGCGGCGGCGTCGGAGTCGAGGACCGGACGGAGCAGCAGGCGGTTGCTTTCGATTGTGGGCAAGGGAGATGGAATTACGACATAGACCGGTTGCTGGGGGAGAGGGAGCGACATTGTCTTGATTCTGGGTTTATAGATGTAGAACAAGGAAGCTCTCTATTATTATTAGCGGGCCAAGATAGAGCAATGCATGTGCGATCTGGGGTAGCCTGGCTTTGCTTTGAAAGTGGAATAAGAGTAAAAAAAAAAAAAATTGAAAAAAAAAAGGCCAACACGTCGGGGTCTGGTTTTGACTTAGAGGGTCTTGGCGAGGGCTTTCGACGTTGGATTTTGGGGCCGGGTCTTACGCCCTATGATCAACCCAGGATCAAGGGTTACATGGGTGAATACGAGATTGAGAGTGATTTAGACTTAAGAAGGTGCTGGGGATGTTAAGAGTTACCCATGATCTGACCGAGGCATTTATTTCACTCCTGTGATATCGCACAGTTTCATACAGTCCACATGGTTCGTATGCGCCCAGCAGAACAGAGCTGGAGAATGCAAACTATAATCGACAATGGTATTATCTCTGTTTTCGGGTGAAGACATAGCTCTGGATTACCTGTTAATAGGTATAGATAAGTTGAAGCTAATCCCCTCCACACGCTCCACACGCACCGCACGCAGGACCACCACCCCCCCCTCCTCCTCCTCCACAGCCTACTCCATTGTTACCACAGCTGCCAGTCGAGCAATCGGCCGAGCAATTCGCAGAACAGCCCCCGGCGCAGCTCCGCGTGCCACAGACTGTACTATTTTCAGCTTGATAAGGATGGAAACCTGATGTAGGGACGGCCAAATAGTTGCCAGATGACGACGCGACAGGCGGAGCATGCTCGGAGGCGCGTGTAAAGAAGTCGACCGTGGAATACATCCCAGCCGGATCGTGCCGTTCCTCTCGAGCCTTTTCGTACGCTTCCCGTTTGGCTTGGTCGTTCTTTAACCTCGACCAGTCGGCCACGAAATAAGCGTCGGGAGGCCGTAATTCCTGTGCGTGGCTGTGTGGCTGCGCCCGAAAGATAGAGCCCAGCCTGACTCGGTCCTGCATCTTGCTCTTCCCTTGATGTAGCCAGCTGGTGGACTGTCGGAAGAGCGGCTCCGCGGACATGGCCGCTGCCCCGGAGAGAAGGGCGTCCAGCGCTGAAAGGAGGAGCATGATTCGATCATGCATCCATCGAGGCTCAGCTTCTGGTGCCCTACGGTCGTGTTCGGGATACAAGGGTTTATCCCGTAACAGGTGAAGCGCAATAATGGACCAGGAATCAAAAGGACATGCCCAGAGATGTTTCGCTAGGGAACATTGCCCACATGTAATAGGGTACCGCCGAACTGCCTCCGTACAGTCCCACGGGAAATGGGTCTGGTGAGGATACGGGGGCTTTTGCAAGGCACTCCAATCGTACCAGTATTCCTGCAGCCAGTCTATTAGGTCAGGGCCATTGTAACCGCCATACCAGAAACGACGGAGGTACTCCTCTGTGAAACCGTAGGGGACGTCAGGTTGAATATCGCCTGCCCGGAAAGGGGCTTTGGGGAGTGATCCAGGACGACAGACGAAGCTGAAGCGGTACAAGGGCAGAAGAGTACCATTTGCCAAAGCCACTGTGGGCTCTGGCGTAAGGCAACCGAAGGTATTCCAGTTGAGCAGCGAGTCGCAGAATTGTTGACAATTGTTCCTGGTGTCCCACGTCAGGCGAATAGATGGATCTAGCAGTCTCTCGGTAATGCTCTCGAGGTAGACGGATACCCAGGGACGGAGGAGAGTTTCGAGTTTGTTCTGGAGCTCTAGGAAGACCACGCCTTCGACTTTATCACTCTCACTCGCTCTCACTATCAGGTCGATAATCTCACTCTCCGTGTCGGAAAATGATGAGCCGGAGAATGGAGTTCCGACGACCTGCTTCAAAACGGCCTTGAACCGTTTCGGAACAGAAGGCACTGGCCGTAACTGATACCAGAGCTGTCGATCGGACTCGGGACTGACGGCAAGGCACTCGACCTCTTTCTCCGGCCCTCTGTTGATTATATGTTGGAATGTGGGCTCACGGAGAGTGATGAAGGCTCCCTTTTTCGTGCTGCAGCCGCTTAGCAACCATTCTGAAGAGATGATATGTATTAATCTTACTGCGCCATTCCATTCTCCATTACAAGTGGGCCAACACGCAGAGACATATGTACGTCCTTGAATGGATCTTCCCGGACAGATGTCCCGATAATCTGATTCTCTGCGAGAGTTTGGAACTGGTGAGTCCGGTTGACAGACGAGAGATTCCTGTTCCCACGTAGATTCCATGCTTTTGAGCCTCTTTGGATATTATATTTGGCGTCTGCGACAATATATAGGCCACCAGCGTCAAGAAAGGGTGAGGGGCGACTATAATTTTGCCGGTGCTTCTTGTTGGCAAAGCACACCCTGCCGCGATTGGGGAGCTCTGCGAGCGTGTGCAGGACGGAGTCCTGGTAGTGTTTGGCGAATGTAGGATCACCATAGTGGTTTCGCCAGTAGCAATCCTCACATATCTTCTCCCCCTCCGACTCGAAGCGGCTTCCGTGAATGGATTGTTTACACTCCGAGCATAAAAGTGTAGTCAGTATAGGACATCCACATTCAAGCTCCCCATTCACCGTAAGTTGTGGTGCTCCCGGGGTATTGCTCCCGAGACGCCCTCGGGTCGGCCGATGTTCGATCAGCTTTTCGATATCTAGAAGCCCTGCCGCTTGGAGGAGGAGTCGTGCCCGGCGACGAGAGATGGTGTCTTTCTTCGCCGGGCGCTGGTTCAGCCGCTTATGCACGGCTGTCCTGACTTTCTTCTGCCTGGTCTCCTGGGCGACCTCGACCATGCGCGCAGTCAAGCTGTCAATGTAGATTTTCCTCGGTATTACCTGGACAGACGAGTCATCCTGATTAACGGTACACTTGACACTAGTCCGCGGCACAACCTGGTTGATGAAAGTGTCGAATCCGTCGATCAGGACGTTCTCGTCAGGCAGGATATCGCAAAACTCGGGCAGCTGCCACTTTCGCAGCATCAGGATGAGACCTTGTAGTTCTTGCGCCACCCCCGTCCAGTACAATTGCTCGAGCTGTGGCAGGACATGCTTTTCTCCGCTGCCAACGTGTTTCCAGGGTAGTCGCGGACCAGGGCTGATGTGTTTGTGCCATGTTGATGGGTGGACTTTTTCAAGTACCATGTTGCTAGATCGTGTCAAGAATTTGTTGGACGGTGGAACCTTGAATTTACAACTGCCAATCCAGGTCTTTTTATCTCGAAATCGTTGCCCATCGGGGATCTTCCGGCTCTGCCTTGGGGCGCTGCTCAGCCTCCACCAGCTCGTATTGGGCCCCGCGCCGAGCCTCAACCTCGCTTCGTATATGAACTCATTCTACCCTCGGCTGTGATAACGGACTCCTATCTTGACACTCCCTCGTTGAGCCGACAGCAATGTCCCAGCTATACACTGCTCACCAGCGAGATCTTCACGGCAGGAGCCACACTCTCACACACCAGCTTCACCCCTACGAGGAAAAGCGTATGCCCTACTACCTAAGCCCAGCCACCGCAGCGCTATTGCAGAAAGGACTCACCATCCCTGCCCCGTCTCTATTCAAGTCTGTCAGCGAACAGTCTGAATCTCTCCCTACAGTTGCAGAATGTGCAACGCATCTTGTCCTTCTCCACGCCATCAATTCTCTCCGCCGCGAGATTCTCGACTCCAAACCTCTCGACAAAGTCTTGGCCATCGAGCCTAGAAAGCAGACCGTCGTACGAACTCCCAGAGGTGAACCAGCCAAAGAGCTTGTTGTTCGTGATCAAAGCTTTGCTACACGGCGCAAGGCCAAATGGTCATTCTATTTGAATCTTGCGGCAGCGCGATTCCTGGTGTGGATAGGCAAGCTGGATGCGTCTTTAGCAGGAACTAATGACCGGAACGGTATCCTGGAGCTGGAGTCTTGCCCGCCGTTAGGTGAGCCGAATCTATTAACAAATGTTACTTCATCTCAGATCTGACGCGACCGACAGATGCCCTTCTGGTGTGGCACTCTGCCCTTTTGAATCCGAGCTGGTTCCGCAAACTCTGCCAGCAAAAAGAGCTCACGTACGTACGTCGGCTCGCCTTTCCATGGACGAAGATCGTACGTTTCCACACCTATTCTTTCTTGCACGCGGCTAAATTATTATCACACAGGCGGGGGTCGTGAATACGGAAAACTGGAGGTTTCAACTCTCCCCCGAAGACAGCCAACGATTTCAGGACTTGACCAACCATGATGCGGACCTCCTACAATATCTCCTAGACTCGAAACCCGAGCCGGTGGCTCACATGCTGCAGCTGTATGGCCAAGATGAGGAAATCAATAACCTATACAAAACCAACCTCACCCAGTTAGTCGACGCAGACACGCTGGAATCATCTCACAAGACGTTCCTAGAATCCTACCACAGCACACTAGACCCCTCGCCGGGTCTTACGTATCTAACTGCAGCCGTTGAACGGCAACTCGCCTTTGTCGACAAAATGGTTGACTTTCTCTGGATCCGGAGTCCCGCTGTCGGGGGAACTCTCCACAGAGCCATCAATCGATACGACCATTTCCTACAGCTACTCAAACTATGCCCTGGGACGACGCTTGTCCCCACCCTTGACATCGACCTTGTCTGGCATACAAACCAGTGTTCGGCAGCTGCATACGAGAATGACATGATGGGGCGCGTCGGCCGGTTCATGAATCATGATGATACGATCAGCCAGCCTGTTTTGGATGCTCAGTCGGACCATACGGGGGTTCTCTTCCAGCAGTACTTTGGGATAGAGTATAGGGCCTGCCTATGCTGGGAATGCGAGGCTATTCGATCCGCCGTGGAGGATGTTGAAGCCGATATCGAGACGGTAGATTTTCAAGTGGTATCATCACAGACCGTCGAGACCGTTTTGCTCTATCGGGCCATGGAGATTAAACGCCGGGCAGGGACACCAGACCCCCAATACAGTCTCAAATAATATGCAGTCAGCAGTCAGAAACCTATTCGGTTGATTAACATAATAATACTATTATTCATACAACATTCGGATGCAAGCTCATGTACTCCATCACCCTCTCCCCCAACCCCATCAACTCAACATCTCGTCCCGCGGGCCCAATCAGCGTAATCCCAAACGGCAGGAGATTCCCCCCCGGATTCGTCCACTTACCCGTCGGGATCGCCACCGCACACAGGTCCAGCAGGTTCACGAAATGCGTGAAGCTCCCCAGCAGCTTATTCCGCGCGATCGGGTCCTCGTCGATCTCGGCGACGGTGAAATGCGTCGCGGTCGACGGCACAATCAGCACGTCGATGTTGCTGGTGAACTCGCGCGCGGCTTGCCGCTTGTACAGCGCCAGGTTGAAGATATCCTGGTACGCCCGGACGGCGTCGAATCCGGCCGAGGACTCGTAGATGCTCTTGATGACCGGGTGGAGCTTGGCGGTGCCGTGGTCCCGGAGGTAGGCGTCGAACGCGACGAGGCGCTGCGCGACGATCGAGCTCCCGTAGAGCATCTCGTTTGCGGCGTGGAAGGGCGCGTAGCTGAATTCGCCTCGTTGGAGCCCCAGTCCCGGCCCCGTGAGGGCGTCAAGGCACTGGGCGAACAGCGTCGCGTAAGGGGATGAGAGTACCGAGAGGGCGCTTGCGGGCGGGACGCCGAACCTGGGGGTTGCAGGGAAAGCAGGCAAGAGGGGGGGGATGCGAGAGTAGGTGTCTTCGTCGTCGTAGCCCTTCATCACCTGCCAGGCTGCTCTGGCGTCGTCCATTGTGCGGCTCAGCACCGTGATGCAGTCTGCCGTCTTGCAGGCGGGGATCAGGCCCACGGTGCTGAGTGTCCCCAGGGTTGGTTTTAATCCGACTAGGCCGTTCAGCGCGGCTGGGACCCGCGTGCTGCCGGCGGTGTCTGTGCCGATGGAGAATGAGACTTGCTTCGACCCGACGCTGACCGCGGAGCCGGAGGAGCTGCCCCCGGAGATGTAATCGGAGTCGAAGACGCAGCGGGGGGTGCCGTACGGTGACCGATGGCCAACTAGGCCGGTCGCGAATTGGTCGAGGTTGACCTTGCCGATGAGAATGGCGCCGGCGTCGAGCACCTTCTGGACTACGGGGGCTGTGCGGTCGGGGGTGTATGCGAATGAGGGGCAGGACACGGTGGTTGGGATTCCGGCCACGTCTATCGAGTCCTTGACGGAGAAGGGGACGCCGTATAACGCAGGTCGCTGGGGTGGTTCGGTGTATGTGGTGGGTAGACGAGTCGCCGCTTCGAGGGCTTCGTGGCGTGGGATGAGATGGATCCAGACTGCCCTGTCGGGGTATGATTCGATGCGGTCATAGACTTGATTGACGATATCGATTGGGGTGATCTTATTGCTGGTGTAGGCCTCTCGCAGCGCAGAGATCTCGAGGCTGTGCGTCTCAAATGAGGAGCTGTCTAGGGAGCCCATGGTGAAAGTCAATAATATGTACAAAGTAAGCCACGAGCAAGCCACAGGTAAGGAGAATAGCGAGGAGAATGAAGATTCAAGCCAAACAAACGGTATTTAAACAGCCAATATCAGGACCATTTCTGGTTTAGCCTGGATTCGGCGCTCCACTGGCGGGTGTCTGGATATTGAAGCCGGCCGACCGTTGATAAGACGGTGTCCATCCTCCAGGGCGTGCCGAGCAGCGCCGCGGCCAGGATCCCCTTCCCCTGGGTCGTTAGCCCATTCTTTCTCCACTGATCTCGATTATCGATAAATTGATAGGACTATCGTTATCGTGATACGATAAGATTGGAATTTTTTAAAGCCTAATTATCAGACTGCATCGACAGAAGAGTGTCTGGGGTGTACTGAGTCTTTGACAGGTGTCGAGAAGTTTCGGTTTACAGACGAGGTAATGGTCAGGTTCAAGGTAAAATAGGATTTATTTTCTACTTTACAGTGAATTCTATACAGAGTACACGATGCAAAGGCTGCCCCCCCCTGGCGGGCCCTGTCCCTCGCCTCCTCCGCTAATATATACGGCCGAGTCTCCCACCAGGCCAGCGACCAGTCCTCCGACTGCAGCGCGAGCATGCCGTGTGCTGTGGATATCGCTATCTGTGTTCATCGTATGGCGCAGTCCCCGGATCGACCCTCTCGGGTCCGCCTCTGCTTTGGCAAAGACCTGGACGACTTTCCCTTTCTCGGCGTCGACTTTCTTCAACATGTCTAAAACCACCTTCGCATCCATCGCGTCCTTCATGTAGCCCGAGGTGGCACGCAGTCGGCCCTGTAGCTCGCGGGGATCCGCCGCCAGGATCATAATGTGACAGTTCTTCAACTCTGCGCCGGAGCTGCAGCTGGCCCGAGAGCTCCACAGGGCTTCTTGATCGGAGCTGAGCGCGCCAGCAACTTTCTCTGCAGGGATTTCGCCCAGAGCAGACGCGATGCCCAGTGCGCTCGCGTATCGCGATCGTGCCATAGACTCGTAGGTATCCGTCGTAATGGGTGTCTGTCCGGCTGTGCGGATCTGCTCGATATCCGTCGACGTAAGGAGCGGACATTTGATCAATACCAGGTAGACCGAGTTCTTTTGGATTCCGGCTTCGACAGTCATCCCGGAAATGGTGCTGGCAACTTCCAGCGCCTGGACTTCCGTCCCAACTTCGTGTGGCGCGAAATCCCGGGTATGGCCCGAGGATGCCACCAGCCCTGTTGGCTGCTGCGACCGGACCAGAAAGGTAACATGAGGAGAGAGCACGCCTTCTGTTCCGCCCGAGAAGACGGTCACCGCGGAGGGAGAGATGCTGGACTCCCAGACATGGCTGCTCAGAGTGCGCGAGAAGTCATTGACGCAGCCGTTTCCTTCGGTTTTTCCGACCACGGCGAGTACATCGTTGGCGCTGTATCCCTCCTTCTGCAGGCGGGAGAGGGGAGATGTGTCTGCCGGGGAGGAGGTTGGGTACTTGAAGATCGTGACGGCTGCCATTGGACTGGTTAGGGTAACTACTGAATACCTTCATGAGTGGTTCTCCGGCGTTATTATTGCCCACGCTTATCGCGATGATGACGCTTTACCCAATGCTTTTATCCCATCCTGATCTTTTGTGGAGACGATAAGAGAAGCCACTCGATCCAATCAACTTTCCCACCAGCACTCGCCGCGGCCCGCGGGAACGAGCGGCGGCGGCGACCCTGCGTGAGAATGCAGACTGAGTCGGTTGGCAGGATCTCAGATCGGATACACAGTCAGCAGTTCGTGGCTAATCTTAAGTTTGACAAATAGATAGGCCCGAGAAAAAACCATCCAACGTAACAAACCGTTGTCAGTATGTAGAACTTTGCTTGGCGGGAAGGAATATATAGCCCAGTAGCCCTACACAGGAACCCCGTAGAAGCCGACACATACCCAGTAGTTACTCCCGTTGCTCATAATGAAGTCCAAACACTTGCGTCAAAGATTAACCCTACATCCGGCCGAGTCACAATGCCTCGACCAGAACAGCTTCACCAATGCAGACATGGACCCGGTCCCCTTCCGCGACCGCACATGGTCCTGGTATGATGTCGGCGGCTTCTGGATCTCCGAGGGCTTTCAAATTCCCATCCTGCAAATGGCGGGCTCGCTGATCGCCAACGGCCTGAGCCCTGGCATGGCCATGGGAGCCATCGTGGTGGGAAACGTCCTGGTCATGGTCCCCTGCGCGCTGAACGGATACTCCGGCGCTGCCACCGGAGTCAATTTCCCCGTCATCAATCGATCCAGCTGGGGATTGCACGGAGCGAAGCTGGCGGTTGCGATCCGGGCGATTGTGGCGATTTTCTGGTATGGAATTCAGATATCCACTGGGTGAGCAAGCAACCTTTTCCAACCTCTAGCCGCATGAGAGAGCTCGCCTTGTCCTAATACGCGTTACAGAGGATCCTGCGTGTACCAAATGCTCGCGGCCATCTGGCCCTCTCTGCCCTCGCGAATCCCCAACCATCTCCCCGCCTCCGCAAACATCACCTCCGCCGACCTCCTCTGCTTCTTCATCTTCTGGATCCTCACCCTCCCCTTCCTCTACATCCCCGTCTCCCAGCTCCGATGGCTCTTCCGAGCCAAGGTCCTCGTCATGCCGCTCGGCGGCCTCGCCCTCTTCATCTGGAGTCTCGTCCGCGGCCATGGCTTCGGCGCCGTCTTCGGCCAACCCACCAAAATCACCTCCGACTACAGCGTAGCCTACATCTTCTTCTCCGCGGTGAACTCGGTCATCGGGCCCGAGGCCACCTTCGCCCTCAACATGGGCGACTTCTGCCGCTACTCCAAGAAACCGGCGCACGCGCTCTGGGCCCAGGCCATCATGATGCCCGTCTGTCTCACCCTGACGGCCTTCCTCGGCGTGACCATGGCCTCCGCGTCGGTGGTCATCTACGACCTCGACACCGCCGAGTGGAACCCCGTCAGGCTCGTCGGGATGTTCCACAGCCGCGCCGCCCAGTTCTTCGTCAGCCTGATGTTCGCCTTTGCGACCCTCTGCACCAACATCGCGGGGAACTCGGTCGCCTTCGGAAACGACCTCAGCTGCCTCTTCCCCAAGTACATCAATATCCGGCGCGGCCAGTTCCTCTGCGCCGTGCTGGGCGTGTGCGTCACCCCGTGGAATATCCTGAACAGCGCCGCGAATCTCCTCAACTTCCTCAACGGCTACGCGGTCTTCCTGGGCCCGGCCTGTGGGATTATGTTGGCGGATTACTGGATCCTGCGGGGCCGCACCGTCTACCTGCAGCAGCTGTATGAGCCGCACGGGCTGTACTGGTTCACGCGCGGCTGGAATTTCCGGGCCATCGTGGCGTTCTTTCTTTCCCTGGTGCCGAATCTGCCGGGGCTGGCGGCTTCGGTGAATCCCGGGGCGAATCATGTTCCGAGGGGCTTCCAGAATGTGTATACTATGAGTTGGCTGGTGGGGTTGGTTAGTGCTGGGGTGTTGTATCTGGGTCTGAGCGTTGCCTTTCCTCCGGCTGCTGCGACGGAGGAGCTGGATGACGGGCCTGATCTGGCCAGGGATTGGCTGGGTTCGGGGAGCAGTGCGACGCTTTCCGAGGCACAGGAGATCCACATCACGGCGGAGAAGGGGATGTTGTGAGCAGTCGGGATTGGGATTTGTCAACTCTTCCTGCGGCTATCAGGGTTGTTCTATAGATGTATAGTATTTAAAATGATAGATCTTTCTCATATCAGTTGCACGTCGGGTGATGCACGAAACAGAGCAATGTAAGTACAAGGAGTCCAGCCAAACCCCCCCCCCCCGGCTAGTGATATAGTAGTATGCCAGTATCTGGTTGTTTGGCGCTGACAGTACTTGGTGAAAGCGCGTTCAGCCCCCCACGCCAAAGGCTGTGAAGCCCGGATTAGCTTCGTATCCATTTGGCCACGCCATGAGCAGCCTCAGCGGGGTGATGAAATTGGTGTGAGAGGTACCGTTCTCATTGGCTTTTCTATCGATGATGTTCGTTTTCACCTACCAGGCGATACCACCCGCCAATCAGAGCCTGCCATAGACCGAGATTCATGTCGCATATCTTGGGCGAGATCTTGGCTGTGAGGCATTTTACCTCAGGATCACGCTTTCTCAGCCTTGTCCGTGAAGCATAAAAAGGAGCGGATGGACGCCGTCTTGACATCAGGAGCAGCAACACTTGCTCCTTGCTACCGCACCTACCTGCAGACTCTTCTCACTTTCATCCGCCTCGGAAAGAAACATTAGCCTTCCCAGGGTCCCGCGTTGACGGTCTTACAGTAATACTAAATTCGTGTACGTTGGTCAGAGCAAGATTTGAAATCTACACTCGAGCAAGACTGATACACCCCATCCCCAAACCACCTACAGCATGCCCGAGACTCTCTTCTTCCGAGACGACTGGAAGGGAAACGGCTTCTCGACCGCGTTCCAGGCCGCCCGCAGCGGTCTAAACGAGGCACTCGGAGTCGAAGCCCTAACCAACTCCACGATCACCCGGCTCACGACCTTCGCCATGGGCCAGGAGAACGACGGACTGGCGACGGGCGTGGCAGGCAACTGCAACGGCACGTCGTGGACGCTCCGCTGGGACTGGGATCCCGTGAAACTCCTGCATGTGAACACGGAGTGCGCCAGGAATAAAGCCGCGTACCTGGAACAATCGAGGGTCGAGTACCAGAGACGGCAGCGAACGCCTGTGGGGGAGCGTGAGCCGTACCAGCAGGATACGTTCCTGACGATTGCACAGACTGCGACCTCGGATGCGGAGTGGTCCGTCGAGCTGTGGAGGGCGAATAGCAACAATGAGGCCTACCGGCTGGAATGCGCCGAGTCCCTTCTGCAGCACTGGGTCGCTCGGTTGGGGTGGGAGTGAGACGGCGATGAAAGGGTGGAGATGCGCAGTTGATCGGGTTGGAAGAATTAAGTTATTCCGTGTTCGATGCATTGCTTCTTTGCCGCTCGAACAGATGCCCATGGGATATATGCTGGCTGCTAGAAGAGGACAAATGGACTGTGGTCTTTTTAATTATGCCAGGAAGAGGTTTTGGGGAGCCTAAGAGGTTCTGTGAGATTTCTTTCGTTATCTGCGTGGCGCCGGTGTGAGATGGCGCACCGGATACCCCGGATTAATCTATCTCTTAATCGAGGATTTAAGGTAGGTCAGGACTCTTGACGAGCGTCCGACGGCTTAAGCCATGTTAATCTATGTATATTAATGAGGGGAAGCAACCTGTGCACTGGGTATACAGTCCGCCAGAATACACCACGGACGCTCCAACTGCCCCTTGGAACTATCTTCCATCTCCAATACCGTATCGGAGACGAAGCCCCTGATATTGCCAATTATTAATAGGACGCTGGTGGGATTTCTGTTCCGTAATCCCGCGGGTCGGCTCGGGAGACGAAGCGCAGGCTGTGCCGTCCTGGGGTGGGGGCATTTCTTGCCTCGAACGGAGTTGGCCAACATGTGCTCTCCGATTGAGAACCCAATTCAGTGGCTTTTGGGTGTATATAGGCTTTATAGCTCAGTATCAATGGGCAGGTGATGCCATGCGGCCCGACAATGCAGAATTCTGCACTCTTCGAGCGGGGAAACTCTCAGCAGAAAGTCCGCTGGGAGGGCGCAATTAAGCTGAGACATCCTAAGCGACATGGCCACTGCCACTAACGCGGGCTGTTTGGACATGACACTGGCCTGGTTTTTTTTTGTTTTTTTTTTTTTTTTTTTTTTTTCTCTCTCGCTTCACCTCTCGCGGACGGGATTCGCCAGCCGCTCTGCGAAAAGCTCGAAATGAAGGGCTCGTTGGGAGTGGGGAATAATGGAGCTCGGCTACGCAAGTGACCCAGACCCGCCCATATTTAGCTGGGAGTAATTAGTGGGTTTGGCTGGGTTGGGTCCTGCAAGGATTGAGAATGCTGGAGAGGCTCAATTATTATCTGTGATGTGATGTGAGGGTTTGCGTTGTGGTCGGTAGCAGTTCTGGTATCAATATCCATGGAATGTCTCGACCCGACCAGGATCACAACTTTATCGAAGAGGACCCAGAGAATCAACCGGCAAATTGCCTTTCTGACCTACACAGTACACAGGACTGACAGGACAGGCCAATTTCCCGGCCCGGAAAATTCCTCCAGCTCCACTGGGTCTCTGCCCACCTGTGGGAACATCACTATTGCTCCTTTGCCGTGGTCTCGCCCGCCCTGGTGCTGCTAGCTGCGGCTTGGGATCTCAGCTAAGGAATAGTCCCGTCAGGCCCTCAACGTCTCTGCAGATCCGAGCCTGTTTCTCTCCGAAGTGGATGGATTGCCTGGTTTTGTCTCCTGGCTTTGACCCTCGCATGTGAAGGGGAAGAATCCTGCGGCCCTTCTTTGCCTCCTCTTTCGGCTCCAGAGGGAATAAACCCTCGCTTTGGTGATTTCCCTGGACGAGCCACGGCTGGGTCAACTATGAGTTAAACCAAGCCTTCTTTCGACTTCGCTCGTTTCCTGTCCCTTTCTTTTCCACCGTCGCTTTTCTTCTTGCTTCGTTTTCTTTTGTCTTCTGTACAACGTTTGGAACCCCCCGCCGATTCCGCCAACGCTTCCCAATCGACAAAAGTATGTACTGATAACTCTCCGTCGGCATGTCAAAGCTTGTGATCGGAGAGGTTCCAACGGGGCTGGACCTCAGCGCGAATCGAGTCGCCCAGAATGACGGCACCGTGGCTGCGGTCGTGGCCATTGCCACGGTTTTCGTCGGTCTGCGATTCTGGGCTCGAACGACAAACAATAGTGCTGGGTTGGCATATGACGATTGGTCTCTTTTGGTAGCCCTGGTATGCTCCCTCTAGTTGAGTCATAAATGGGGACACATGAACTAATTGCTGTACGATAGCTCTTCGCATACGGGACCGGGGTCTGTTGTGTCTTAGGTACGTCCTGGGGGCCTCACTATCATATTCGAGACCACCCCAGAATCCAAGCTGACAGGAGTATTCTAGGCGGCGCATACGGAATAGGAAAACATATATGGGTGGTAGAGCCGAACGATATCATAATAAGCATGAAAGTATGCCTGTCTACCCCCAACCTCACCGTAGCCTAGAAGCACCTCGCACACTCACACAACCCCTAGATCATCTTCGCCTATGTCATTCTCTACGCGACCACCGTGCCCATGGTCAAACTGTCCGTGCTCCTCCTCTACCGCCGCATCTTCCGTCTCACCTGGACCTTGTACATCTGCGCCTTCCTCTCGATCGGATACACCATCTCCGTCTCCACCACCATCTCCCTCGCCTGCGTGCCGACCTCCTTCTTCTGGACATCGTACACGGATCCGCTGAGCGGCGGGTACTGCCGCGTCAACCTGTACCAGTTCTACCTGTGGAACGCCGTTGCGAACCTCTTCACCGACGTCATCATCCTGTGTCTGCCCATGCCCATCGTGTGGGGGTTACAGATGCCCAAAGGCCAGAAGTGGGCAATTAGTGGCATTTTCCTTCTGGGAGGATTGTAAGAGCCCCCCCCCCCCCCCCTTTTCTTTCAAATCCCGTCTACTTTACGCCATGTCTCAAGACAGCAGCTGACAATTTTGTAACCCTGCAGCGTCTGCGTAGCTACCATCGTCCGAATCTACACCATCACCAAAATGAAAAGCTCCATCGACATCACCTGGGTTATCGGTGACGCGATGATCTGGTCCAATGTCGAGCCCTGCATCGGTATCGTCAGCGCCTGTCTGCCCACCCTGCGTCCGCTCCTGCGCCGCATTCGCATCCTGCGCTTCTTCGGTGGTAGTAGCGCGAAAATATCCGGGAACGTGAGCAGCAGTAAGCCGGGGTTTTCGAATACAGAGCCGCAGAGCGGGACTGGGAGTGTCTCGGCCTATGGCAAGAGAGGCCATTTTCGGCCGGAGGAGGAGGATGAGATCCATCTGACGACTGATGTGCGCAGGGGTGAGGAGGAAGAGTTGCCCAGGTCCAATGGGTCGGCGTCGTGGTCGGGCCAGGAGCCCATTCCGATGCAGATTCGGGTGAAGCATAAGTTTCAGTGGAGTGAGGAGAGTCAGTGAGGGAGTGGTTATATGTGCTCTCCTTTATATAGGCTTAGGTGTTATATTTGTGCCAATAATGGTCCGTATTGGAATGTAGTGGACTGTGAGCAGTGAGGCAACTGTATTTTAAATTGAGGTACTAGCATTATATAAGTCATTGGGAAACAAGAAACTAAAGCAGGCATTCATCGGTTACAGGCTTAAATAGATATCTTCTCCCCCTTCTCACTCGTCGAAATCACCCTGTGCCCCTTCTCAAGACCAGTCGATTCACTAGAGTACTCGACCGACTCGATGGTATAGCTATCCCCCAAGATCGTCACCGGCACCAGAGTCTCCTGCTCCGGGAAAGCCAGACTCAGCCCCGTGTAGGTCAGGAAGGCTGACGTGTAGCCCCATAGATAGAACATGTTGTAAATCTTATCCGCACCGCCGATACTCCCCGCAAGACTCGGGTTCACCGTCGCCGCCATACCGGGGATATTGGGAACAACCGAGACCAGGAACGCCAGCACGGCGCGCCAGTTGGTGCCGTATCGGTTGTACCGGTAGCGACCGCGCGCCTTGTACAGAGCGGGCACGTCGATGCGCCGACGCTTCACGATCCAGTAGTCCGATCCGAGGATTGCCGCGATGGGGGCCAGGAAGATCCCCAGCCCGGACATGAAGCTCAGCAGGGACGCGGCGGAGTGGATGATTTTCCAGGGCACCATGACCCATCCGGCCGTGAGGGTGGTGAGCACGATGCCGCGCCGGATGTTGATGTACTTGGGGAAGAGGCCCGTCAGGTCATTCGCGCAGGAGATGACGTTGGCGGACAGGTTCGTTCCGATCTGCGCGACGCACCAGGTGAAGCCGACGAAGAACGCGCCGCAGCGCCCGGCAGGGCCGTCCCAGCGCGCGGCCAGCGAGACGGGGTCCCAGATGTATTCGCCGTAGACGACGCTGGCGGCGGAGGTCGCGATGATGCCGAACATTCCGATCAGGAGGGAGATGAGCGGGAGAAAGGCCACTTGCCAGTACACCGCGCGCGGCTTCTTCAGGTATCGAGTGAAATCGGGGATGTTGGTGGCCATTGTGGCCCAGCCGCCGGTGCAGCTGGAGAGGCTGGACAGGATGAGCCAGCTGCGCGTGGAGCCGAAGACGCGGTACTCCTGGGCCCAGATGTCGCCGGTTCCGCCGGCCTTGCTCGTCATTGCGATGACGACGGCGACGGAGGCGATGATCACGACGACGCTCTTGAAGATGAAGAACCACTTGAGCTTGTGCGGCGGGGTGAGCAGGAAGGGCACCTGGATGCTCCAGAAGAGGAAATGGCTGAGGAGCTCCTGGCTGGTGATGCCCCCGGAGGCCGGCAGGTGGTTAGGGATGTTGAGGTATGAAGGCCATATGGCGCGAATGCACTGCGTGATGGCCGTGGAGCCGGTGTAGGTCTGAATGGCGTGCCAGAAGAGGGCAGTGATCATCCGCACGACGATCGCGAACCGCGAAAAGTACCATCCACAGGACGAGCGCATGGCCACGGGGAAGGGGATGTGAAGGTAGGCGCCGATGGCTCCGTTGAGAGCCAGAGGGATGGTGGTGACGAGGTGTCCGAAGATGAGACAGATGATTGCTTCACGCCTGTACCATCGATTAGTACTCCAAAATGATGTATCAGGAGACGGGGACGTACCAAGTCAAACCAACGGCAATGATTGCAGCTGGGGCCTGCCATCCCTGGGCGTTGAGGGTATCGGAGAACCAGAACCCCAGCATGGTCCACGAGCCCCAGATGCGGTGCTCGGGCGGAGTCACGTCCATGTCGATATTGGTCCTGCTCCAGCATTAGGCTGCTATTGGCCAGCACAGCTGTGTGTTCAAAGGTGTTTACCATGTCCCCTCATCGGCCAGGGACGACTGCTGGCGGGGTAGCACCCATCCAGCACGATGTCTCTTTGCCTTGAGGTCGTCTTGCGCGGCATGAATGCGCCGCCGAAGGTATTCAGCCATGGTCGTTGAGGAGTCGAGGGCAGTTACTCAAAGACTTTGGGGATTGAATTGATGGATTTTCCTTCAACATGGTGCCCTGGGCCTGGCCAGTGCTATAAAATAGCTCCCGGCCATGGTCGACCATATCTACCGCAATGGCGAAGATCGTCCCAGCCTCTGATTGAGATTGTCGCTGATAACCTGGAGATAATGAAGCTCAGCAGCCAAGGCCTTCTTCCCCCAGCTCATTTCTCCAGGTTTGGTCTTATCGAGCTGTTCGCCGCGCCGAGGCGATAAACCGACGGGACATGGGCAATTTAGGGCGAAAGAGTGTCCAATCGAGGGCTAGGATCGTGTTTAGCGCGTGGTCTATTCTCTCTTAGTGCATCAGCGGCCCGACGGCGAGATGGCAGGAGTTGATAAGGACTCACTGCTCAAGCTACGAGCTGTACAGCTTCAGCAGCTTCTCTTAAGGTCAAGGCGCTGTACATTTCTGCAGTCTCCAATCGCTTCACTCAGCCTGGGCTGCCCCTTTCATCTGCATTTCACGCGGTCGGGCAGAAAACCACCAAACAAAATGACGGAGCTTATCTTGACCAATTGCCGACCTTACGAGTTCCAGTTCCCAGTCACAAGGACAGCCCTACTCCTTATCGACCTGCAGCGGGACTTTCTCGACCCCGATGGCTTTGGAGCCGTGCAATGCGGTGACCCGGCCATTTTTGCCTCTGTCCGCAAGATCGTGCCAACCGTGCAGCGCGTGCTTGAAAAAGCCCGTGCCTTGGGCCTTCATATTATCCACACGCGAGAGGGCCATCGGCCGGAGCTCACAGATCTCCCGGCGGCCAAGCGGCTGCGACAGATCAGCGCCCCAAATGGCCATCATACGCTAGCTATTGGCGATCAAGGGCCGATGGGGCGCCTGTTGGTTCGCGGGGAGTATGGTCACGATATCATTGACGAGCTCGCGCCCAGGCCCGGGGAGCTTGTGATTGATAAGCCGGGCAAGGGGAGTTACTGGGGGACGTCGCTTCATCGGGATCTTCTCGCGAGGGGGATCACCCATCTGCTGGTTGGCGGGGTGACTACGGAGTGAGTTTGCTCAGTGCGACGTGGTTGAGGTTTGGGTGCTGACGGGAACTGTAGATGTTGCGTGACAACGACGACTCGGGAGTGCAACGATCGGGGCTTCGAGTGCTGTCTTCTCGAAGACTGCACCGACGGGTTTGACGCGCAGATGGTGACAACTGCCATGGATACGATCTGTGCTCAAGACGGCCTCTTTGGCTTCGTTGGCCACAGCTCCGACTTTCTCTCGCAGGCAGTGGAAAGTCAGACAGAAAGCACCCCGTCCTCGATAAAGGACGCCCTTCCATCCATTCGAGAGCTGCATCACCAGTACCGCACAGGAAAGCAGGATCCAGTGCGCATCATGAATCTAGTCTTTGACCGGATTGAACAGTACCAGCGAGTCGACCCTGCAGTTTGGATCCACCTGAGAAAAAGGGAAGACGTAATTGCAGAGGTCACAGCTCTCGCGGCCAAGCATAACCACTCCACAGAATCCCCGTCCCAATCTCTCCCTCTCCTGTTTGGCATTCCATTCGGAGTACAGGACAATATCGATGTGGCCTCGTTACCAACGACCGCCGCCTGTGAGGCCTACACTTATACACCAACTGTGAGCGCACCGGCGGTGCAGTCACTCGTCGACGCTGGCGCCATCGTCATTGGCAAGCTTAACGTGAACCAGCTCGGAACGGCAGGTTTAGGCCCCTGCTCCCCATTCGGCATTCCTCGTTCCATCTATAACTCACAACACATCGCAGGTAGCTCCGCATCCGGAGCTGCGGTTGCCGTCGGAGCAGGACTCGTATCCTTCGCATTAGCAACTGACACAGCAGGCGACGGCCAGGTCACCGCAGCCGTGAATGGAGTCGTGGGCCTGAAGCCGACGAAAGGGACCATCTCGGGTCGCGGCGTTTTCCCCGTGTGTCCTAGTCTCGATACCATCTCTATCATGGCCGCAGGTTTGGAAGATGCCCGCACAGTTTGGATCGAAACTGCTCGATACGATCCACAGGATGCTTATGCCAAACCCCTTGCGTCCCTGCCGACGTGGCATGTTGAATTTCGCGGCGCCCGTATTGGTGGGTTCCGGTTTGCTATTCCTCCGACCACCGTCCTAGAGGATTTGTGTGCCAAACCTATCCTCGATCTATTCAACAAGACTGTAGATACCCTTGTTGCATCCGGTGGTACGCTCGTCGAGATTGACTACAAACCATTCGAGGTGGGCGGCGAGCTGGCTCTTCCCGACCGTGCAATGACCATACAGGAGAATATCGCCGCAATAGGTCCGCAGTTCCTGACTGAGAATTTCACGGGGCTTCATCCAAGCCTACAGGCTGCATACAAACCTTTTCTGTTCCTGGGAGAAGCGAGTTATAAACCCGGGTTAGATGCTGTGGCGATGTTCCAAGACAAAGCCCGTCTGGCCGAATGTGTCCGATTAGTGCGAGACATCTTCGACCCTCTGGCAGCGAACGGTGTCGATATGCTTCTTGTACCAACTACGCCGGGTCATGCTACTATTCAGGAAATGGAAGCGGATCCCCTGGGCGTAAGCTGCAAGCTAGGAGCATTCACCCGGGCGATGAATTTATTGGACCTCTGTGCTGTTAATTTCACTGCAGGTTGGTTCTCTGACAGTGGTCTTCCGTTTGGAGTAAGCTTTATCGGTGGTTCAGGGTACGATGGAAAGATTCTCAGTTTAGCAGTTGAGCTAGAAAGTGTAATTAGGTCTACATGATAAATACAGTGGTAGGTATATCCTGCCTTTTCGGAAATTTATCCACTAAGAACATCTATCTATCTACTGGTAAAGCAGTGCTGTTAGTACCCTACACATTTTGGCTACGCCTTCCAACGTGTCTTTAATATAAGAACAAGGGGGAAAAAAAATTATTGCATTGAATTCGTCAAAGTCTCTGACTGTAGTCGCTCATTATTCCGGTTATGCACAAACAGAACCAGTTTCGAGAGCACGGCAATCTCCAGTTTCAGCTTGACGCTGTAGAAGAATGTTTTCAGCACCGTCTGAAACATGAAGAAATTATCATACTCCAGGATCAGCTGCGCAATATCCATCAGGATAATCACAGTGTTGATGAAGAGCAATTGATAGATAATGATGGTTTTCGCCCGACCTCGGGACGGGTCAAGGCGCAGCAGCCGGATTGCCTGCACGATGAAAATACTCGAGATAATCACCTCCTGGAGGAAGAACCCGGTGATCTGGACCTTCTCCCAGATGTTGAAGACATGCGGGAAGGAGTCGTCGGCGTAGATGGCGCCGTACGAGAGGATGATCTGGGGGATTTGCAGAATAACCACGTCGGCGAGGATCATGCACAGGACGAAGCGGAGGACGCATCTGTTGTACAGGATCAGGTGCAGTCGCGAGTAGAGCACCAGGGAGTGCCCCGTCACCATGATGCACCAGCCCATGGTGGACAGGGTGACTGGGATGAGGATGGCGGTGAGGTTGAAATACTTGATGAGCAGGCCGATGCCTTGCGGGAGAACGCCCAGTATGGCGGTGACCAAGAGGCTCCAGAAGTAGAGGTTGCGGTATTTGCGAAAGGTCGCGAAGACGAGGATGACCAGCTCGAGGGCATTGTACAGGGCCAGGCTTAGCAGTGTAGCGAGGATCGCCTGGACAGCGAAGCTGTCCCCCGTATACCCCTTGACGATCCCCACGATGGGAGAGGTCTGTTCAGAGGCCATACTCGTGGGAGGCACGGGTCATAGCAGCGCTGATCGCCTTTTGGGGGCCATGTTCGCTGTTTCTGCACATGAATGTTTGCCATGCTGGGTTCGAATTGGCTTCGTCCGCATGGCGGGTGGATGCACGTGATGGTCAAACTTCTGGTCAAACTTCGCGCAGGTTAAGGTTTTTCCTTTCCAAGGACAAGGAGAAATGCAGCCTATAGAACGATGTGCCGGATAGAAGGCATCCGTAGAATGCCGGGAATAAGGTCCAGGAGATGTATTTCCTTCCAATCGTAGCCCATGCCCCAAAACGCTGAGACAGACGACGACCCCATGGGGAACCCAGGCAACCTGCAGAACACTCTCGATCGTCGTTAGGTTAAACTGTACTTGGGAAGATATTGAGGAATACACCACGAGGCAGTAGCTGGCCCGAGTCTCCCAAGTCCCATTGCTACTGCCTGTGTCGTATATCGGATCCCTTCCATCTGGAAATTCTACCAGTCTTCAACGTCACCTCCTTTATTACCTTGATATGAATCCAACAAAAGCCGAGCGTGATGGGTGACAAGTAAATAATCCCAAGGACCTGATGAGAGTCCGTCGAAAATGGTTCAGCATTCTTGAATTTGCCTCATCGTTGAAGCTAAACCCGATCCGGAGGAGAACCGCGGAAATAACGGAATGGGTCCGCGGACAGCAACGATGCAACCCCGCCGGTCAGTATCCAGCCAGCAGTTGATCAATGGATGCTGCACGAATCCCCTCGATCATGAGCACAGAGAGCCCAGTGAAACAGGTCTCAGGCCCGGTAGCCTCTGCCTGTCGGTTGTGTCGACTGTCCAAGCGCCGAGTGAGTTCGGAGCATTCCCCGATTGCATCCAGACTGACGTGGAGAGATAGTGCAACAAGGCGATCCCACAATGCTCGACATGCAATAAGAACGACAGAGAATGCGTGTATGAAACAGAGGCAAAACCACGAAAGTATGTGCTCTCGGCCCTTGATGAATGGTGGACACTAATTTTGGTCAGACGCAAATACTGGGACGAGGATTATGTGCGCTCGTTGGAAGATCAAGTACAGACCCTTTTGGCTCTCCAGCAAAATGCTCACAATTCCCCTGCATTACCTGAGGGCGTCAGGAATGAAGACGTACCTGCGATGGCACCTCAAGCAGATGTCAAAGACCTCAGTCAACCGCGCTCCTCGCGTCTTGAGAGGGCAACCGAAATTTCAGGGGATGAAGACCGATCACCCACGGCGATGGAGGAACTAAGTGTGATGCTGTGGAGGACCAATCTAGGCGATGCAGTGACAATAGTAGATGACGCCCAAGAGCAAAGGGATACATCCAGTTTAATGGATCTAGGTTTACAGCCGCCACGGCATATTCTCGCCTACTGTGAAGATAGCGACCGTCTGCATCGCCTGGCCAATCTGTTCCTCGAATATATCAACAGTGAGCATCAGTTTACTCGATATACCTCGAGCAAATTTCTATTCAACTATCCCCACCAGCCCATGGACCGTCTATTCCTGCATAGTGCAATGCTAGCTGCGGGGGCCACGTTTGAACAGGCCACGGACTCCCCGGTAGTTGGGGACGCGTTTGCAGCCTTTAGTGAAAGCCTGGTATTTTCTTGTTTCAGGCACGCATCGTCCATCTATCTCATCCAGGGCCTGTGTATTCTCTCATGGCGATCACTTGCGCTGGGCCGCGATCAGTTTGGCTGGGTGTTTCTGTCCATGGCTGCAGGAATGGCTGTGCATTTGCGACTTCACGTTCTGGCCCTGGACGAAATGGCGCCGAGCTCCGCAGCGCCAGCTTTGGAGGACGTGCAGACATTTTGGTCCTTCTACATGACCGACCGGACCTCCATCTCCATCCTAGGCCGTAACTGTGTTTTGCCGTGGCGGCGCGTCAATGTCCCCGCAATCGAGACCTTTTTTGCAGATAGCCAGGACCTCCAGGAGATATCCTTCGCGTGGCAATGCAAATTATGGTACATGCATGATAGGAATATGGATCAAATGTAGGTATTTACCCTGCGCACCATTAATGTCTCGTCTAACATCATCAGATTCTCGTCTGCCTTTGATAAACTCAACTTCGCAAGTCAAGTTGAATTGCTCATTTCAACTCACGAAGAACTCAACCAGTTCTTCAAATCCTGCGATGAACGGCTACGGATGACCCGCGGTGTGGTGCCAAAACCAGTCCTGCTCTTCCACATGGCATACCAGATGGCGACTCTGGTCACCATGCCTCCGTTCCTGCGGCTGTTTAGCAGGATGCAAGCCAGACCGGTAGACGCAACGAATGCTATGTCTTTGGTGCTGCGGTCGATCAGCAATGCAGCCTCATCGATGGTCCGCCTGGTGCATCTATATCGACAGCACTATACTCTTCAACATGCAAATCCCCTATTAATCCATCATCTTCTGAGCGCGGCGATTGTCAATCTCATGAATTCGACTTCGAAATCACTTCCGCTGCGACGACACAGCACACGGTCAGTGCGCAAATGTCTCGGGTTGTTAGAAGAGCTGAAGCAACTATGGCCCGCCCGCTGCAATAAAAGCATTGCGGTCATTAAATCTCTGGCTACCAGATGGGGGGTTGATTCCATTATACGGCCAGAGACGCAGACATTCTGGACAGAGAGTAATGCCTCCACCAGACCCCCGACAGAAGGCCTATCCGACCGTCTCGATCGACACCAAGTTCCCGACCATGATCCTCTCTCCCAACAAGCTCTATCAGAAACAGGCATAGGCTTTGACATAGAACACGACTATCACTTTCCCCTGGAATACGATACATTCATGTCGGGATCAGATTTCAACATATTCGACACTCTACCAGGATTTAATGACTTTGATGACTTGGGCTGGGTATTTCAGAGATAGTAACTGTAGATACAATAATGCAAAACACAAAACATCACTTTAGCTATTCCGGGGAGACCTCGACCCCGTCCACCCGATCATCCTCGACAACCATCTTCCGCACCTTGGTAGACACGTTCAGCCTCATCAGATCCGGACGGCTGTAGTGGCCCGTCCCGTCCGCAAACATCTTTGTAGCCACGATCTGATCCATGTCCAGGTCCGCGTAGATGATCGTTTCCGTGGTCGGCTCGACCGGCTCCGTGAGGCGCCGTCCATCGGGCCCAAAAACGGCAGAGCTGCCACCACCGGGTGACGACATCAGGGCCCCCGTAGAGGTATTCATCCCGTTCACCCCTTTCTCCGTGATCAGCGCCGTGCAGTGCAAGACGAACGTCTGGGACTCAATCGCATACGTCTGCGACAGCGATTGGCAGCCTCATCGTCCCGTTAGCTTACAACCGCTGGAAAAGAGAGTTGAGATATTGGCGCGACAAACCTTCAGCAGACATCGACCACAGGTCACTACCCCCCGAGTGCGGCGTCAGACTCGGCCAAGCCGCAACATGGATATCCTCCTGCTGGGACATGGTATGATATTTCAGTAGCGGCTGGATATGCTCCCAGCACGAAAGCGCCCCGACCCGCGCGAACGGCAGCTCCGCCACACTCGCAAAGCACTCGCCCGACGCATCCCCGAAGATCGTCCGCTCCATGTGAGTCGGCTTCATCTTGCGGCGGTGCACCTTGATCTGGCCGTCGGGCCCGATCAGGACCTGTGCGATGTAGATCGAGTTGTTGCTGTTCTCAGAGAAGCCCAGTGAGACGGCGATGGAGTGGGTCTGGGCGCAGAGCTGGATGCGCTTCATCTCGGCGGAGTCGAGGCGAATGGAGTTTTTAATGTAGCGGACGTTCAGCTCCACGTCCAGTAGACGGGTCCTAGTTGGGTCGCTAGTTTAGCTGGTCTATTTGTATTTTATTTACTTTGATCCATGGGGGAGGGAGGGAGCTGTCTTACCAGATCCAGGCGGGGTATCCCGGTATCCAGCACTCTGGGAATGCGATCAGTTGAGCGCCGTTCTGGGCGGCTTCGGCGATGAGGCTGCATGTTTTTGCCACGCCTTCGTTGAGGTCCAGCCAGGCGGGCTCGGCTTGGGTGACGGCGACGCGGACAGTGGACGGGGACATTGTCACTAGGGAGGATCCCGGGGTAATGCAGAGAACAGAGAAGGCTTCAAGAGCTGATTGATTATGAAATGGGGGATCTTTCAGCATGGGAACGTGGCCCTTCTTATAGTATGAATGCGATCGGCGCGTTATCGCATCCCCGCACGATAAACTTTGCGGGCGGAAAACCTCCGCAGCCCAAAACAGCATATCTACAGCTGACCACCCCAGCTTGGCACGGATGATAAGGGATGGCAAGATACGGGGGGTGTTATTATTATCTTCCACTAGATATGATCAATAGGTCATTCACCAGAAAAAGGGGGATGGGGGGGGGGGGGGGGGGGGGGTTATTATGCTTTCCACTGGAGATGATCAATAGGTCATCCACCAAGGCGGGGTTGCGGGTGTTGAACCTCCGCAGGTGGCGGTACACGCCACTGCCAGCGATATATCAGGTTGCACACCCCCCAACTTGCCTGGCATGATGCTGTATAATCAACTTTTCTGCTGTGTATCCCCACGACAATACCTAGAGACATCCTTCAGCTATGTGGGGCGTCAAGCTTTCTTCCGACTCCTTCGTCTACTCTCTATTCGGGGTTCAATTCCAAGGCGAACACCCCGATGAACAACAGTCACTACTGATCAACCAATTTGACACCCTGGTTCAAGGCTCTCCGACAGCCCTTGACCGTGTAATCCAAGATGGTGGTGCTGCCCCCAGCCATGGGAAAACGCACGTTTGGATCGCCTACTGGAAAACACGCCGCGACTACCAAACCTGGTGGACGAGTCCGGCCGTCGTTCAATTCTGGGACTCTCTCCCCTCCGACGCAGGCATGTGGCGTGAGATCATCTCCCCCACGAGCAGCCGAGCTCAGCACGGAACGAACAATGCGTCTCCCATCGGACTCGGCCATCTGGGGTCTCGTATCTCGGTCAATGACAAGTCCGGGTACTGGGGCTGCTACCGGCATCGAATGTCGGCGCCTTCGAGCGACGGCATGAAGTCGTCTCTGGATAGACCGCTGAGTCGTGCTTTGTCCAGCTCTGCCCCATCTGATCAGGCTCAGCGAAGCATCCGCCCTGGCCGAGTACATATGACGAAATTCCCCGAAAACATCTGCTTTGTCGTCGAGGGCCAGGACCATGCAAACCTCACGGAAGGGGAGCGAGCATACTGGTTTCAGCACTTTGATTCCTCGGTTACGCAGTGGATGGCCGACCTTACCTCCGCCGACCCCGAGTCTGGGATTCTGGACGCACGCCTCTGCTATGACCCCGACAGCGGCAGATTCCGGGATTCGGTGCCGGTGGCGTTAAACTATAACAAGAAGATGCAGTTCTTTTACTATACGGATATGCGGCGTATGTTGCGCATGGGGAAGCAGAATAAAGGCCATGTGCAGCTGAGAGGTAGCTTTCTGGAGGCGTATGGACCTGGAGGGCCACTGAGTGAAACAGGAGGGATCTGTCTGTGGGTGGAAACGAGTGTTTTGAAGGAGGGAGAGTTGGAGTGCGAGTATGTGGGCTGTCTTGAAGGGACCGGGTTCATGGCTTTTGATTCTTTTGAAGAGTTTCGCTAGGTAGGAGGTATGTCTAGAAATACAATTCTTATATGGGTACTTCGAATACTCTCCCTCGCGCCAATTGGTTGTTCATTCGGTCAAGCCTGGTCTCCGCTCCAAGCTTCAAGTTGTTTGATAGTAGTTCGGGGGGGGGGGGGGGGGGGGGGGGGGGGGGGGGGGGGGGGGGGGGGGGGGGGGGGGGGGGGGGGGGGGGGGGGGGGGGGGGGGGGGGGGGGGGGGGGGGGGGGGGGGGGGGGGGGGGGGGGGG